>JAVQIZ010139495.1:0-14151 GCA_036023535.2 Galaxias brevipinnis | reverse complement strand
TGCATCTGACGATGCATCACATAATAATAATAATAATAATAATAATAATAATAATAATAATAATAATAATAATAATAATTATAATTATAATTATATATATTATAATAATAATTATTATTATTATTATTTGGATCGAGTTTTTAACGCTTTTCTCGGGACTCAAAACACTTTACAAATTGGTTGCCGAATAGGTACAGGACACACAACGAATGGACAGACAGACAGACAGACAGACAGCTATCACTCACAACAATCAGTCTGGGTGATACTATGGCAGCCAATTTGTGCTAAACTTGCTCACCCAACATATAACAGACTTTTGCACACAAAGATCAGACAGACACACGCACACACACACACTGACACCAGTTTAATTGGCAGCGCCTAGTATTGGTATGGTGTATTGTGGCGAGGAGGAGGAGGAGGGGGTGAAACGGCGGGTCAGGCGGTCGGTGGTCCGTACCAACCTGCTCTCGCTGCAGTGCTCCTTCTTCTCCCGGACCCTCAGCCACTTGCGCAGCAGGAAGCGCTTGCGTCGCGGCGAGGCGCTGGGCGTGGAGCAGTTGGACCAGGAGGAGGCGGCGTCCTCGTCGCTGGACGGGGTGATCTCGATGGAGGGCAGCTGGAGGTACTCCTTGGAGGCCGAGTGGGAGCGGGCCGCTGGGCGTCCGCAGGCCGGCCCCTCCTTGTCCCTCTCGCTGGGCACGTTCCGCATGCGGCGCATCTTGAAGCGCTTGCGCCGCAGCGTGGGCGTGGACGAGCTGGAGCGCAGCGAGCCGTCGGAGACGCCATCCGAGTAGGCCGGTGCGTCCAGCGGGACGCTCACCTGCAGTGACGGGGGCCTCAAGGTCTCGCTCATGGTTACGATCGTCAACGGCAACACAAAACCCTCCAGCGCTCTCCGGAGACAAACCGTGTCCCAGTGCTGCGGTCTCAATGCTGTGGTCCCAGTGCAAAAATCTTCAGACTGAGTTGTTCAGATAACAGAGGCAGATTGTCTAAAGTCGTTGCTGCTCGACTTAGCTTAGCAGCGAGGTGCTGTCAGTAGCAGTGACACTCCCACGGACACACACTGACGGTCCTTGATAAATCCTCTTCACCATTTGTTTTCAATGCCACCTCCTCTACATACCCTAGCGCACGCCCTGAATGGTGAGACAGCTAACCCACGCAGGTGTCACCTGTGGCTGGCCTGGGCCTGTTGTCCTGGGGCTGTGCTCCTTGGCTGTGGGTCCTATTGCTGGTTGCTGGTTGCAGAGCTGCCCTTGCAGCCGTCTCCCAGGCCAGAGAGGAGAGGGCTAGACTAGATAACAAAGGGGCTTTCTGTTCTCCAGGGCAGCAAATGAAACATGCATAAGGCTGGTCAGGGAGCGTAACACTACTCCTACGCTCTCCCCCGGGGCTGGCTCGGGCTAGGGTTACACACACACACACACACACACTCAAACACGCTCACTACACTGAAGCGTTAGAGCCGGCATAGCCTTAGCGGCTAACGCTTAGCGAGAGGGTTAGGGTTTTAGGAGTCACTTTGTGATGTTGGCTGATGTCCGGTGATGCTGGTGGGAGTGTCGTATGACCGTGCCGTGGGTGGAGGCTCTGTGGTGCGGGGGGCCGGAGTACGGATGCTCCTGGTCCTCGTTGTCCCCAGCAGAGGCAGGGCCTGTGGGTTAAAGGAAGGTAACGGGGTCGCAAGGTACAGGTGTGAAGACACAGACAAGGACACAGACACAGGAAGCCAAGGCCGGCATGCAGCGACAGATTAAGTACAGACGCAAACACACACACACACACACACACACACACACACACACACACAGAAAAACACACACACACACACACACACACACACTCACTCACACACTCACACACTCACCGATTTATAGACCCACACAAGCACTGGAAACAAACAGGTGCAGAAGTCAACCAACACATAAAATCACAGCCATCCACACAGCTAGGAAAACCGCCCTACTGTCACTGAACCATTTTTCTGTTTCTAGACGACGTGCCTTCAGTGTCTCCAAATTGCTTACATCCACCATCATATGCACCAGCAAAATTGCCTTAGTCCAGAGTAAACAAAATACTATAGATGATCTTATTTTCTACAACGGGGTTAAAAACATAAGAGCTATCTCTCCTTCAAATTGACAGCCCAGAGACAGCACAGTACATAACTTTAGTTTACTAAAGCAATAATCATTCCGACTGTCAGAAAAAAAAAATACATGTGCATTTTTAAGAAGGAAAACCCAATGGAAAGACACAACAAAATACAAAAGAAAAACCTCACCAAGGACCAATTTCAAGCAAGAGCCCGACGTGAACCGACTGAACTCCTATTCCAGCAGGACCCGCTCGGTAAGGAAAGACGCCGTCAAATAGTTTGAGGAAACTCTACCACTCGACCTTGCAGTTGTTGAGTGTCAACACGGCAGCGTGAGGGCCTGTGTTTACCGACAGAGAGGGAACATTGCCGCGTGGGCACAAACCGCCGCGAGCCATACGGTCCTCTGGAGGTACACGGTCTCGAAAGCTGTAGGTCAAGACACAGCAGGCACATGGAGGAAGTACATAGTAAACACAGACCCCTCTGGCTTCATTTTCTTAATGCCTGTTTGCTCTAGCTGTACCATGGGAATAACACCACATACAAATAGTTAGGCCTTCCTTTAGGTGAATTAGGGTAACCTTGTCATCAAATATGCAATACATATGAAAGTAAAGCATTCTAAATAATGCAATCCGACTAAAACTATGCCGCAGTATGGAAACTGAACTGTATCTATCATCCAAGATGATTTAATAAAACTCACCAAAGTCTAGCCCACCAAGGAGACAACGTAGGACGGGGCTATACGGTCAAGATTGGCACAATGGGAACTGAAATCTAGGTTGTGTAAACTAATCGGGCACTGCAAACACTGTTATCAGTGTTACAGAGATAGTGTTCTCCCTCATACAGAGTCTACTGCACCAGACAGGTTCAATATTTGACTTAACGCCATTTGGGAAATTTGTAGACCAGTAACACTAGGAATGAATGGTGGACTGCATTTCACCGAGGATCCTAGAAACCTTGATTTATTTTACTGTATTTAATGGAATCAAGAGATCCACCTTTGATTAAGTACGTCTGATAAAGAAAAAAACAAACATACATTGATAAAGTTCAACTTCAGTTCATTGTTTGATAGATGTATTGTTACGTCTTTTAGGCCGAAATCTAGAAGTCGAGTTGGCTTTAAAGCCAGAAATGTAATTTCTCAGTACACGGAGAAACATTCACGCAGGGTGTAAAGTAAATCCCTTGTAAAACCACACCCACACTCATCACATCACACACTGCGATACTAGTCAACAGCACCCATCGCCCCACCTATTTCACCCTCAGGTGTCACATTCCAATATGAAGTGGACATGACACACACAGTCTCTAACAGAGATGGAAGGGGGGGGAGAAATGACTGCTCAACAGGAAGTTCAAAGGTCCAAACATGCTCCGCGCCTGGTGATGCCCACCAACGATGGTTACGGGCCAAAACGAACCATCTACCATCAAACACCCCTTTAAACCCACACGCTCCCTGACCTGCTTAACAGCTTGAATGATGGCAGCCAACAAAACAGCATGTATTATGCATGTAGAGACACGGTTTCCCCTACACAGCTTCACACATTCAGGTGGACCGGTACATGCTCTGGGAGCTGTCGCAGAGGCTGAGGTCACGGCTTAGCCGTGGGCTGGGGCTGACACTGAGACGACAGGAGGAGAGCGGTCTGGAGGGCCTGCAGGCAATGGAGCGGGCATTAGATGATTAGACCTGCTCTCTACAAAATGCCAGATGAATAGCAAAAAAGGTTGCCTGGGTTTGTGTAGCTGCGAAGTGACAACAAATTCAAAGGAAGTAAGTGGCAAGTCTTTGAGAGAGTCGTGCTATGCTTAGGGTAATATGAGTGTAAACTGCAGACCCCCTGTTAGCTGCGGAGCTTGGCGTGCCGTTTCGCTTTGCGTGGCTGGACCCACCGCAGAGCGACACTGCTGTTACAGCTGAGAGTAAGGTCGCAGACATAAAAGCGTTTCATGCCTCATTTTCGACAATCGACGTTTAACCAAATTGTTTCCTGCACGCTCAATTTGTAGCTCCGTCTGCACGTACTAAAAGAGCGTGCTATGGTAAAAAGCCTGCAGAGGCACGCAAACGTTATAGTATAACCCTTTCATGGAAAATGCCTGTTCTTTTAGTCTTCAGCAAAGTGTCAACAGTGACTATTAGTGTAACACAAATGCAACATATACTGATGACACAATTACCTCTTGTAATTGTGATCTTGTAAACTTGTCCAAATTGTCTATTTACCTGTGTTTACCAAACAAAACACGTTTCCGGGTAGAGTAGACAACATATGATGGGAATATGAGACAATGCTGTGACTCCCTTAACTGTCCACAGCAGACCTAAACTCTCTGCTGCTGCTCCTGCACATCACTCCCTGTCAGAGCATTACTGCAGCCTTCAGACTGGAAGGCTCAGCATCGAGCAGTAGACAGCGACGTCTGGCAGCACTGCGGGTGCTGTGAGGTGCTCTGTAGGGGCCTTGCA
Organism: Galaxias brevipinnis; assembly: GCA_036023535.2. Classification (NCBI taxonomy): domain Eukaryota; kingdom Metazoa; phylum Chordata; class Actinopteri; order Galaxiiformes; family Galaxiidae; genus Galaxias; species Galaxias brevipinnis. The sequence continues at coordinate 9,544 of JAVQIZ010139495.1, read as the reverse complement.
ACAAAGCTTCATCCCCGTCTTTGATAGATAAGAGTGGCCACTGCTTTGTATCAGCAGAGTACGAGGTGCATGATGAAAGCAGCCAGCGCTGAAGCAGATGAAGAGACGGAGAGGAGATACGACTGCTGTATTTTACAACTTGTTTTATAGGGAAACAGAGTGTATAAAAGCACAGATGTTTGGGCGAACGGGCCTTCTTTGTATGGAAAAAAAGGTGAAATATAAAACGACAGCAAAACCCTTCCAGAAGAACATATGTTCATGTATTTCGAAAGTGCAGAGGTTGCAAAAAAAACAAAATCTATAAAAAAAAAAGGCAATAACAAATAATATCTTGGTTTGCAACATAAATAATAAAACATACCACGTCAAAACGATTTCCCTGCTGGAAAGCTTGGTGTGTATCGGAAGACACTGTTTGCATTTAAAATAGTTACTTTAAATCTGTAAGGCAATTCTATAGTTGAACATGTTAGCACTGTGTTACGATATTTTTGGTAAGTCAATGGGGAAATATCAAAAGGGCTGTTCAACTGAGATTATAACCAACACCCAGTACACTCAGAGTATACACAGTCTTACCTTTCCAACTCCAATTACTACTCTACCACCTAGTTAACCCTAAAGTTAGCGTGGGGCCGAATCTCACGTTAGGCCACAGCTAATTGACATAGGGAAACATACTACAGAGCAGAAGACTAAACGAAATGCTTTCAAGTTGGTCATGATGGGAATATGGTCTTGTTGTTAACTTTTAATACACTGTATTTTGCTAAGATTATCTTTGACTGAATAAAGGCTTAAAAAATAGTTTTTATATTATAAGTATCCAGATAACATGTTTATACTTTTGTACCTGTATTGATCTATGCATATCTGTTGCTTTGAAAACATTTAAAATAAATCACGTATGTACCTATACCATATACTTTGACTGAAAGGTTACCAGTGGGCTTGTGAAATATCAGGAAAGTGTGATTCTGAAACACATTCAGGAGACAACTATGCTCCACTGATCCCATTCTTAATAAAACAAAAATGATTCCACTTGTTGGTCCATGTCTCTGAAGGTTTTCAGGCTGATTAAAAATGCAACATTTATATTAAAAAGAGTATTTTACTAACATTTCACTGCAAGACAAGTATCAGAAATGTGTTTGTGAAGTCACAAAAACACTCTTTATTATCAACCCTGCTAAATAGCACTAAAATGTAATGATTTGACAGCAGAAAGGAGTAATTTTATTTTGATGTGTGCTGGTGGGGATAATTTGACAAACATTAGACTACATCACTAACCACGAATTACCCTGTACCTAATTATGTTATTATTAAAGTTATTTTTGTTTGTTTTTCATAGCTATGCAATTAAATAAAAATGGAAAAATATAATTGCCATTTATATTGGTTAAATGTGCGCTTATTCAAATTCAAATCAACTTTTTGAAAAGCTAAATAATCGTTTGCTACTGCATATTTGGCTTGACAAACCACACAAATTCACATTGAGCAATACCTTTATTGGATTATCTTCCAACACATGTCGCTATGCGGTGTTTAAACGCAACATGGCAACCACGTGGTCAACAACAGCTGGCTGGGGGTCATATTACAAAATCAACTAAATCTGAATGGAAAGTCTTCACCTCATGTAAGAACAGTCTATCAGATACAATTAAAATCTGAATGGAAAGTCTTCACCTCATGTAAGAACATAGTCTATCAGATACAATTATTATGACACAATGTTGATCAGAATTCCTTGTTTCATACTTGAGTATATTGAGTACAAGGACAACGGTCTTCAGAAATAAGATTGCGCTTATTTGGCTTTGAGGAGTCAAGCATATTGCCAATTTTCAGTCTTTTATTGAAGGCTTAGATTTTAAACTTAAAACTTGAAAAAATCTACTTGAATTCAAACAGCAACTCATGAAAGGCCTTCAAACTTTTTTAAAGAGACGTTCACGAACAACAAAATCTGACATCTGTCACTAACTGGAACAGATGCCGAACTGCAAACAAGCGCGTCTTTCTTCGCGAATGGAAATTAGATAAAGTGGCCTTTAGAACTAAAGCTTTCATCTAAACAAAAAGTAATCATTCAGGTTTAAATAAACAAGTAGGCCTATTAAAGATTCCTAAAGCGCAAAGTCACTCTTGGGAGAAATTACGCACTATCTAGCTTTCACAAAACGTAGCATATATAAAGTGAGATGCTAAAAAGTTTAAGCACATTTTGCATGGATGTCCATCGACATCATAATTAATTTGAGTTAAAACGGCAAACTGAATAATAGCCTATATAACATTTTAATTCAACACAATTTAAAATAATACAATTTGTGTGCGATCATATGGCCGTATCGATAATTCTAATGTACCTCTATATTTAAAAAAAAAATGTCATACCTTGCCAGGAAACTCGCCAATGTCCAAAGTATCAATAATTTCAGATAATTTAGTATTTAACCAATTCAGTGATGCGTTGAATGAAATATGAATCGATGGATATCAGTGCAAAGCCTGTTCGTTTTGGAAGCGAAGACGTTGGGTCACGTGGGGCAATAAGCAGACCACTTTATGGAGACCAATCAGGGTTGGTGCAGGCTGGGCAAAATAATGCAATGTCCACGTTCATTTAACTTCTAAGTGGCTGAATTGGTCGTCAAACTTGTTTAGTGGTTAAGGGGTTACTGTATAAGTCTGAGTTTGATCCAAAATAAAAATCAACTGAATGAATATTTTAAAACAAATACAAAACAAATAAAAGGATAGGCTAAGTAAAAACAAATGTATAGTCAATTGTATTTATTTGTAATAATAATAATAATAATAATAATAATAATAATAATAATAAGACAGTATTTTATTGGTATAGCACTTTCCCTAGAGTTAGAGGGAATTATGTGGCTGTCTGGCACTAAGCCCAGCAGACAAAGAGCTCCCAGAAAACCTGGCACTGGATGACAAACTGTGTCCAGATGGCCACATTCCGAAACAAATGAATTGTTCCTTTCATTTTGAAAACTCACCCAGGTGTACTGCGTAGGACACTACCTCCGACTTATAGTGAACTTCTAAAAAATGTGTGAAAGACAGGGTGGGCCAAATTTGGTAAGACACAAAAATAAAGATTAATTAATTCATTAATTCATTCATATACTGTGAGTGCAACAGATGTAAGTCGGCAAATGCTTCCACATGGCAACAGAACCTATCTGAAGACAAATCAGAGAGGATATGACTTATGTCATAGACGCTGATGTTAATCTTGACCTTTCTATGGGCACAAAGGGTCTCTGGGCTACAGTCTGGCACTAACTTTTGTTTGTTTGTGAGTGTGTGTGTGTGTGTGTGTGTGTGTGTGGGTGTGTGTGTGTGTGTATGTGTGTGTCTGTGTTTGTTTGTTTGGGAGTGTGTGTGTATGTGTGGGTAGGTGTGTTTGACCTATCCACCCATGTACACACACACACACACACACACACACACACACACAATGTGAAGCAGCATTTAGCTATGCAACAAATAGCTAGATCCAACTTCTAGAAGATCTGAGACACGCTCCAAGCCCGACTACTTCTAAATCCACGTTCAAATTGTTCTATATTGCCTTTGGCTGAATTGTTCCTTCTTAGCAATTTCCATTCTCCTATTACAATTATTGAATTACTTTTTCATGGTCTTTTTTTTTCTGCTTGCTTTGTGCAAAGCACATTGGATGGCCTTTGTGTATGAAATGTGCCATTGAAATACATGTGATTTAGTTTGATTTGATTTGATGTGAATGTCTATGTGCATCGCGAGCATCTTTAATTCGTTCCAACACCTTCGTGCATTTGTTATCAATGAGACTCATGTGTGGTTGCATGCAGGGCTTCTATTTAGCACTGGCTACACTATTGCTGACCAAAGTAGACCACATTCATTTCCATTACATAAGCTGAGAGAGATGTTTTATCCTTTGAGTGCTTATATCAATATTGTTGCCAAAACGTGGCTGCAGCAAGCAGCCTTCCAAGTAAACAGGATTATAGTATGGCCCTGGATGATAGTCAATGAAGCTTTATCTTAAATTCAGGCAGATAACTCGAAGTCTGTGCGCCGCTGAAGTTAAGCCGTCACACTGCGCGTGCTACACACACTAATCACTTTGAGACACTTGTTCATAATGTTTAACGTCCATGTCAATGATGGAGGGGCTAGGGATTAAATGACCTGAAGTCAAGGTTAGGTCATGTGCTTGTCGAATGACATGATGGGAAATTGCTCCCACCTCAACACCAACTGTTAATCTGTTCCAAAGGGGGACTGATATATGTTTTCTCCCTGACTCTAAAAGTTGTCCCCGGATGTGTTACGCCAGGGAGCTTGAAAATAATTAGCACACCCAACCGTGCCAAACTGAATTGTATTCACATTTAATAGATGTTTAAGACAGAGTTTATCTGACTGAAATTATAGTCTGGCCATTTTTCCACCTCTGGTTTTCACAATGGCATGGTTCAGAACCTATTGAAAACGTTTACTACTGACACCCATGCCAATGTATAATGTCTTGTTTAGGATTATGGAAAGCTACCCACGTAATACCTTTCCATGTATATCGGACGGTATGCACAAGGTATATTTGTGCATTGTTTACACATGAAAACATGAGGATACAATGATTCAGCGTCAAAACAAAAAAGAAGAAAAAGCTGACAAAAAGCAGTGCTTGTATTGACTTATTTTTGTTTTCTGGTGTTTCTGGAGAAATCAGTAAAGCTGTGGTATTAACTGGAGCTGGCTGCACATCTCTCCCCTGGGCGTAAAGCTGGTGTGGGTGTTTATGTGTGTGATTTACAGAAGCCGAGTAGAGTTAAATGAGTGCCTTTTGAGTTGACAATGTCAACAGCTACGCTAGATTTAAATTTTAAGTGTGAGATCTGGAATACATTCATGATACTAAATGGTCTACTTTGTAAGTTTATCTGAATTATCTTTAAATTATATGTAGCACATCAGAAGAGTCAGTAGAGACCTAGCTTTTTAGCTTAATGGCATTTCTACATCACATTTCTGTCTCCCTTGAAATGTAAAACTCACTTCCTTAAACTCATTACCTTAAAACTCAAAGTACAGATTGTGAGTTGCTAACTCTAGGTTTGTGTCAGTCAACTTAAAACTCATACTGCATACTAATGCTGTGCTAGCTTCCATGGACTGGCAGCAATGTTAACACTCCCCTGAGACACAGTCAGTAAGACCAGCCGTCTTGATGGACATGGTGAAAAGACCTTGAAAGATACGCTGCACCACCTACAAAATTGGATGTTTCTGCTGGACACCAGAAAACAGCTATGGTCTGCGTTTAGCCCCGTTCCAGTGGTTAATTGCAGACCGCTTCACCAACACATTCATCTTCAGCTATCTGGCAGCTATCTGGCACAGATAAGTGGGGGGCTCTGGCTGGATTTGGTCCTCTGCCTTATGAAAAGGTTCTTTCGCGAATAAACACAATGTTTAGTGTGAGATACTGTGTGGTAATAAATAGAATGTGCATGCATGGGAGGCATATGTTTTCACCCCTCCGGTTTCCAGGGTAACAATAACAGAATGGAATGGGTGTTTTTGGTTCTAAATTTAGAACTCTCTCAACCACTGGAGAGAACAGTGTACTCTGTCCTCTAATAGAGAATGGCTGTCTCATACCATAAATCATTGGTAAACAAAGGGAAACTCTCATGTGAGACCAAGCGATACTCACGCCAGACATTTACGGCAGACATTTGTAAAGAAGTTAAATGCGTACAGTGGTGTCTATTTTGTTTCATTAGCATAAGCGCACGTTATGATAGCCATGTGTTTTGGAGTAAAAAAAAGATATGCACTTTCACTCACAGCCTTTTACCAAGACAATTACAACTCTACACACAATACGCAATGAACACCAAGTAGAAATATTACTCTTAAACATCCGCCATTCCTCTCATCTTCTCCTATTCATGAAGACAGCAAATGCCAATTCATTAAAGAATGTGGCATATAAATTGATTCACTAACCCTCCCTAGGCCACGTTTCCTCATGGGAGGATTATGAATCATATGAAAGGAAGGACCGCTAGGAAGCCAGTCACCTTACTAAAGTCATCACCGCCCTCGAGTGAAGAGTTAACTAAGTTACTCCTCCCCTGTGATGCAAGCTTTGGGGAAACGTCACGCATGAGCACTCTGATTATAAATGCAGTTTCACTTGGATTCTGCAAGGTAGGCTATACTACGATCATTTATTATATTCACTCATGCACGTCAACTCAGATGTTGGTGTTAACAATAATGACATTGAAGGCAGTTTATTTGCATTTAAAAGGGACCATAATGTACGATTTGGACTATCTCTTTGTCTAGTATTGTTCTATCACTCAGAAAGAATTGTACCAACAACATGAAAAAGTGAAATCTGTGCCTTGTGTTGTCAGAGGTGAACTAGAGAAAATGCACATCTATCCTATTTTACAAGCTGTTCTGAACCCCAGCCATTTGTGACGTAAAAAATGTAAGTCAATCTAATTGACCAATCACTCCGGCAGCAGCCATGAAAACAGTGGAATGTTAATATCCCTAGCCAATAATATCACTCAGCAAATGAACGTTAATGAGCTGTGAGCATTTAAAACCACTGAAAACAGCACCCTAGAATAATTACAAAGAAATATAATATAATAAATATATTATATTTCATTAAATAAATATTATATCTATATAGATATCTATCTATCTATCTATCTATCTATCTATCTATCAATCTATGAATCTACCTTTACTTTAGCAATAGGCCCACATCAACAAAATTTAAAGCTTTGCTTTAAAAACACCGGCATATCATCAATGGCCACTTACAAATGTATCGCCAGTCCTTGAGTCAATGGCTTTCACCGATAGACAAAAGCTAAAAAAGGTCCATCATCACAAGGGTGGATTGAATAGAACAGAATTAATCTAAATACATCCAGATTTATTTCATAACAGTAGTATCCTTTAAAATGGGATGTAAGGGATGTTCTGAAAGGAATACTGAAAGGCCGAGCCTTCGCACTGTTTCTTCTTACGAACAATGTCACTCACACAAAAGCGTTCACAAATCCAAAGGGTAAACATTGTAGAATTATTAACTTTTTGTGTCATCTCTGCAGGAAGTATAACAGTATGCTTCAGTTGATGAAAATGTCCATGTTTGGCTCAGTAGTGTGTCCAAATCCTGCAATCCACATTTCTGCCGTATGCACACAGTGCCCTCAAGTGGTTGTATAGAGAATCTACACAGGACTGAAGACAACATTATTTGGACTAATGCAATACAGCAGATTGAACTGAAGCACCCCCTCCCAGACCAAGATAGGCTCAAAAATAACTTAGTAATATAGTGATTGTGATTGGTCTGTGAGGGGTTAAAAAAAAAAGGTTCCTCCATGGTTGGGTTGCCCCTGCTCTGCTTGATCTTAGCGGTACGAGCAGCAGCATCTTTGATATCCCCCGGGCAACCATGCCATGCCTTGGTACTGCACGGTGGCTGTGGCTCAGGAAATAGAGTGGGTCTAAGGGTTGGCAGTTTGATCCCTGCTCCTCCTGTCCATGTGCCGAAGTGTCCTTGAGCAAAACACTGAACCCAGAGGTGCTGCCGATGTGTAGGCAAGCCCCTTGCATGGCTGCTCTACCACCATTGGTGTGTCTGTGTGTGTGTGTGTGTGTGTGTGTGTGTGTTAATGGGTGAATGAGAGACAACATTGCAAAGCGCTTTGGGTGACATTGAGGTGGAACAGCGCTATATAAACGCAGTCCATTGACTGTGCTGGTCCCATTTGAAACTGTGCACAGTATGCACAAAACATTTTTAATTTATTTTCATCTTCTTTTTTTGTTATCAAAGTCAAATGAATGCAGAATTATCCGAACCTGTTGCTTTGGTAGATGACCACGACGATGAGCATTGTCTTGTGTAAAATGTGATAAGAGGAACATATCAATAAGGCTCGGAAATAATTCCTCATAACTTTCTTAAAGACACTTTTAGACATGTAGAAGGGGCCACGCACCACATCTCATAGTTTCAAACTCATCCACTTTAATATTGCTCAATACCATCATTGTTCTCCAAGACCAAATATTTAAAACATGTTAGCCACATGACAGATGCATAAAAAAGGCCTGTTTGAGGTCAAGCTTGGATGAACAAATGTTCAGCTTTTAAAAGAAAACCTTCAAGAAAACTCTTTTGGTCCCTGCCCTTCATTTTGGAGTTCTAGTTTCATAATAGTCTATAATAAACTTACTATTTGGCAAAAGCTGTTCAGAAAAAAACATTGTATAGCTAAAATGTTGTGCTTTTTATGAGGCTTTCATCAATTGAAAAAAATAATTTAAAGAAACAACCAGGCTGACTACCAATATTGGGTGCAGCAGTAATGTAGTCTACTTGTTTAAAATACCCTTTCTGGGGTCAATCTAGGAAATTGTGAGCACTGACAGTATTTGGCTAAACGTATGCACAAAAAATAGATGATTGTCATCTTTTGTAAATATTCTTGAGTAACTGAATCAATAAGTGCATTTTAAATAATATAATGACATATAATCTTCTTATTTTCTTTTTCTTCTCGTAAACCAACAGAAAACAAAACACTGAAAATCTGTAAAATAGATTGAATACCATGACAGTACTGAATTGTCCTTGAACAAAGCACCTAACCTTTATATCCATGGATGCTGCAAAATGGCTGAACCTGTGATCTAACGTCTTTAAAAACTCAATACTATTTAGCCCCATTAAGTAAAATAAGCAAGATGATGTGTCCAGCACCTCAAGGTACAGTACAACTCAGTTGCCACTGTCCCTTCCCTTGTTGTTTAACAGATAAGATCGAATGAGACCTTGGGGGTTTGCACTAAAGAGGTAATTAGTCCTGTCCTCTCCTTCAGGAAATTCTCCCCCAGTGTCATCCAGGTTGCCTGGCAACCAACCACTGTACAGACCAACCCTTCTGAACCATTTTACTCTGAGTTGGTGATATTCCTGAAGCCACAAATTAATTTTACTTGGCCATTATTGGTAGGTTTATGTACACAAGACACAACCACACATATGTTGCCCTAACAACCAACCAAATTATTTTCTGGATGTTGACGTCATGGGTAGTCAGATGAGATGAGAGAGGAGAAGGGTGTTAGGAGCCAGTGTGTTATTTGCATGCACAGACATGGATGAATTACATGCTTCGTTCCCATTGTAGAGAGCCATATAGTGCTATAGGTGCTCACCTATGGTTAGATAGGGTGACACTGTCTAATATGGCAATTGCAAGCAGAGTCGTTGCTCATTTATGAGGTGTAATTGAAATAGAAAGGAAATAGACGACAAAAATTAAAGGCAAAAACAGAGATATTAATATCCATCCATTAGCTATACCGCTTATCCTATGCAGGGTCGCGGGGGGGCTGGAGCCTATCCCAGCCGACACAGGGCGAGAGGCGGGGTACACCCTGGACAGGTCGCCAGTCTATCACA
>JAVQIZ010139452.1:0-15044 GCA_036023535.2 Galaxias brevipinnis | reverse complement strand
ACTGGCGACCTGTCCAGGGTGTACCCCGCCTCTCGCCCTGTGTCGGCTGGGATAGGCTCCAGCCCCCCCGCGACCCTGCATAGGATAAGCGGTATAGCTAATGGATGGATGGATGTATTGAAATTAATTGCGTTTAAACAGACTTTTCTAGCAAGAGTTACAACTTATGCCTCCTACGCACTACACGACATTCAAAGTCAAAGATCGCTGGACTGCACACACTACACAACTGATCTGTCTTGTAATAGGGTATCTTGAAGTCGTTGTGGTGTTCATACGACATGACTGATCAGTGACAAAGGGTCACACATTACAAGACATTTCACAAGGAGGAATCGCGGACGAGTCTCCAAACTACGTTTAGTCACGAAAAACACGGGCGAGAAGTGGTGTTACGACTCTTCCCCCTTGTTTTACGTCTTACATTCTCATTGGCTGGTTGTCGCTACTCTCATTGCCGGCCACAACCTCGTTCACTCTACATGATGTTAAACCGGCTAGATATCCAGTCGGGAGTTGCGAGGCATTGGCGATGCATCTGTGACTGTCTCAGGTCGTATCATGAGCAGTTCACACAACATGATCGTTGCTCACGAGAGCACGTTACAATCTCTGGGACTTTAGTCTACGATTTAAAAAAAACTTGTCGGTGAGCGGAAAATCGGTTAACATGATTAATCTAACTAATTTCAAATATGTATATATATATATAAACTTTGAAAAAAACAAATGTGTTAGGTGGTGCCCCGCGCTCCCCTACTTCTTAGACATGCATCACTGAATATGTTTCATTACACCATCAATTAAAATGTTCAAAAATTCAAAAGTCTCCAAAAGTCTTGTCTGAAGTTATTTATAGTAGCCTATATGGTTTGTTATCAGAAAATATTAGTACATGTGCATCTTGTATGTTACAGTTTTTCACAATTGTTTACACACATTTTCAGAATCTTTGGCAAATTTTCTCAAAACTCTAAATACAAAACCACAAACACAAAATGCAAAACTCTACAAATACCAAGCAAAAGCAAACACTGCATTCAAAACTGTCTTATCTCTTTCCCAAAAAATGTTTTTGCATCAAAATGACACATACACACACATGCATCATATGAATAGATCTTTCGACCAACCAAAAACACACCGATGTGCCACTACTCTGAATATCTTATCTGTAGGTTTATGCCTTTTGCATTTTCAGTGTTACACTGTAACCAATGCAGACAGATGCAATACAGTAACACAATTTTTTTTGATTTATTTCCAAAATGCAGTATTTTAGAACACTTGTGTCTTGTATGTAACACTTCACATACTCAACAGGGGGAAAACAGGAAAAACATTCAGTAAGATAAAGGGTTTTCTGTAAAAAGAAATAATACAAAAAAGCTCATCTTGGACCTTTTTATGGTGTTAAAGATCTGATTTCTAAGTGAAAAATTAAGCGTTTACACCTGTGAGGAGTAGGTGTTGCCAATTGGGACCTGAAGTGTTTTGAAAAAAGTGTGATTTAGAATTGAAAACTGAGTGAAAAGCAGAGATTGTGCTTTTTTGCAGACTTGGTTTGGGGATTTGGAACATGAGTTTGATGTTTCAGTGATTGCGTTTGAAGTTCCAATTTTTGTGTGTAAACAATGTCATAATTTCAGAATGCGTGCAAGGCAGTTACACGGTAAAACCACACACTGGGTACGGAATTCTAAGCATACATTCTTATACAGTACCCTGGCCCTTCAAACAAGGCCGATTTACCCAAACTGTATTATGTTTTCACTGCAATGTCTTGCATGGCCAGCAGATAGAGCTACAAGTTATGGCCCAGATGTAAACGGAGTTAAGTGTTCCAGCACTGTAGGGTGATGATGTGTTGGCCATACTGTAAATATTAAATGGTTACGAGTAGCGTAACACTTAAAATGTCAGTGTTTGAATTCAACACAAAAGGCACAACTAGCACAGAGGATTTATTAGAGTCATGTGAAAAGAAGAATGTCTATTTTATGTCATACCTATACGTTTCATGCTTTACACATAACAAAGATAGGAATCCGCATGATAATAATAAGTATAACCCGTCTCACATTTAAATCTCATCCATTGTTATTTTGAAAACGAGTAAACCGGAACTCCAGCAATTAATGATGTTCTATCAAGTTGCAGGTGCGTAAACAGCGCTTCTTCAACCTGCAGCTGAAGACCGCACTGATGCAGAACCCAAACATTACACCCGGACAACCCCCAGCCTTCAGATCAATAGGAGAACATGATGGGAGCTACATGGAGTAACCACCCTACTACGAATTGTCAACGACTAGAACTAGAATTTGCCGACCGCTCCCACTGACTGAGGACTAAATGAATAGACAGAATGGCCGGTGGACGGAGAGGACTTGTGGCCCCTCAAAACACTTTTTTGGAGAATATCGTCAGACGATCTAACGGTAGGGATGATGATCATTCAGTTAATTAAAAATGTATTTGGCCACCGCTGCCTGTGCATTATTCACTAAATCGACAAAAAAACAAAACTAAGATCTATTTATGTTCAAATAGGGGAAATTTAAATTGCACCCAATGTGTTCTACAGACTAGTCTTTTATAAAATATATATGAATAGTTTGTCTATGTGCGATATTACATAACTTATTCATACATTTTCCTTTACTTGACGCTTGTCATTCTTAATATTGTGTGCTAGCTTGTTAAAAACTAAACCTCAGTATGCAGTATGGAGCCTGTATTATATAAATTTGTCTCCAAGTCATTATTGCAGTACTGTAAAATTGTAATGGTAAAATTGTCAAAAATGTGCTGCAAAGACTTCACTGGCAAATGGTATAAATTATCTCCTCAATCTAAACTCACTTGGCAAATACAACCTAATATTACCCAAATCAAAGTTTCAAACATAGGCTATATAACCTTAGTTACCTGTTTATGGTTAAGCTTATTTTGGTCTTTTGCCCTTATTTTATGGTGTTGCCAAGGTTTCCCATATTACCTTTTCATTATTTTTGGCCCCCTATAAACGATTTGCTCTCCATGAGCTTATCAATAAAGTTCAAGACACCCAGTAAATATCAAATTACTTAAAGTCTGGGTTAAATTGTCTTTCAAAAATGAATATTTCTTGTCACTGATTTCTGGTAGGGGAATGTATCATTTAATATGTGCTTCCTCTGGATTCCTTTTATTGCTTTTGGACAGCAAACTGCACAATATCTCATAGGTTAATAGTATTGTTGTTGGCTTGTCTTTTAGATAGCACAATTGTATTTAGCCCTCCCTAAAGAGGTTTAAACCATTGAATAGTAACCACATCTCCTCAAGATTGTCTGCCCTTAATGTCCTAGCAGTGCCAGCTGGTTTGAATGAGCACCCATTGACGTCATTGAACAAAATGTATATATGGAGTAAAATGCCATGTGTGAAATGGTTTAAGAAAATTCCTATGGGATCTCCCATCAAAGCATTATGAAGTTTGAAATGCTGTACAGTACATATTTTATGTGCAATGTGTGATAAATTTCTTATAAGTATGCAATTATTTCAAACTACCCTTTAATTCAGTAACAATCTGTTTATATTGTTTTGAATGTATTCACTGACTTCACTGAACTATGCATATATTGGTTTAACAAAACTGGAGTAACTGGAATCTTGCCAAGCATGGGTTAAACCTCCAACGTGAAGCAATTAGAAAGACTGAGTAGGCACCGTATCAAATCAGTGATACATTTAGCTCAACCAGCTGACTGAAGATCTGACCTGATGTACTATTGTAGCAGCAAAGCAATATGATTTATGTGGGTATGAGGAGTAGGAGTTCACCTCGCAAGGTACAAAAGCTGTGAAAGTTGTAAGTGGAACCCCGGCAGAATTAATAAAATTATTAAATTTCCCAAGAGAGTGATTCAGTATAACTGGCTGATTAACATTTACATGATAAATCAATCTCTCATAAGTGCACACTTAAAAAACAGTAAATGCTTTTATAACGCTTTTTGGTTTTTTTTCAGTTTCATTTTTCAGTATGGACATTGTCACATAAACAGACAGGTACACAACGTACTTGGGAATGTTGTTCAATACTTTGAACATCCCCTCTCTCTGTGGACTGTTCTATTCCAATCGCTGTTTGTACAACAAATAAACAGCAAACCACTGCAGACATTTCTAGGCTTACAGTCTTCCTCAACCATAACACATACTTGAGATAGAATTACGTCTTCTGCTACTGTAGTATAGTCCTACGTTCAGCACCTGCATCCTAAGACATTTTTTAATACACAATTTGGCATGGAACATCAACCACCTTTATGTTGTGATTGTGTCTGTGTTAATAGATGTAGTAATTCAATTTATATTACAGGTTAGTATTTGGTAGATGTAGTTAAACTAAAGCCTGTGTTCACCCAATTACCCTGTCACAAAATATTGCTGTTTTCTTTGCTATGCCTTTTTTGGCAAGCATATTATTTAAGCATGACTCCCAACATAACATTAACAAACCTACAAGCAACATAATATTTTGCTAATGGTCTTACTACTAAACTACAACCTGAAGCCCCCATAATGTTCTCTGCGGTTTCTAAAGGAAAGTATCCATATTGCTTCTGTAACAGTTCACTATTGTACTCTTAAATAGGAGTTAAACAAGACTTTACAAAGTTCCACTGCACTGTTGGATGTGCCTATTGAAAGCCAACTTCTCAGAGAGGGTTGCAGCTAGGCATATCTTTAACATTTATATTGCAACCTGTATGCTTCTGTAATATTCAGTAATATAAATAGTAGCGAGGGGTTAACTAGAACATGCAGACTTGGATATAGTTCCAGTTTGGGTATTTAAGTGTGTACAGTCGGTCGTGTCACCTCACTTCTGATGCTAGTGGCTTTTCATAATAGGCAAAGAAGATCCTAACCATTAAATGTAACTTACAGTTTAGAGTAACTCTATTTTAGATGATCTTTTCGATGTAGGTTTGAATTCTATTCTGAGTCTTCTTATACTCTGTTTGCTTTGGTTGAAACTCAATTGTCACTGATCCTCTATTCACTATTACACTTTAAAAATACTTCTGTTGATTTTGTTCAAGATACTATAATGTTGCCCTCTAATACACCCCCCCACCCCCCCACTAAAACAGACACTAACTTTGTGCTGGGAAACGCCCAGATTGTGGACTGGCCCATCGTCTACAGCAACGATGGTTTCTGCAAGCTGTCGGGGTATCACAGGGCTGAGGTCATGCAGAAAAGCAGCACCTGCAGGTAAGCCAGTGTTACATATTCACAGCGTGTTGACCAAAAAAAAGCCAGGATGAATTTCACTGGACTAGACTACCTACTTCCACACCTAGCCACTCCGATCAGTAATGAACCATTGTGTTCACAGTGTAACTCAGAACTTTGGCTAATTAGAGGATCCTTCAGCACTGATTTGTCATTGCATTGGCTGCTTGAGAGGTATATTATGCATATTTCATAAGCTCAGGCCTAGCCGTGTATTACCAACATCTAATTGTTTTACTCTGCCTGGTGCTTTCCATTCCCCAAGGGCTTAGAATTGTTCCTTACTCTTTCGGGTTCTGTTGTTCCCCTCACAGTTTATGTATCTAGCTAATAAGCAGAAGTGGTAAAGCAAAGGGAACCGTCATTTGCTTTTGTTGCAAAACCCTACACTCTTTTTAAGGTTTGGGATCATTTAGAAATGTCAGGTAAACAGCGAAGAGACGCTTTTACGGAAATCTTACTTTGTTGCTCACAGACTTATTTGCTCAGAGGCTGGAGAAATGTGCCCATTTTACATCCAGCTCAACTAGTATGAAGTATTCAAACTTCATACCTTAAAACATTTACTTTTAAAACATTTTAAAATGTAAGTTATTGAACAAGGCTGATTATCCTATCTTTAATGATTTGCATTTTGTCATAATATGAGATACTTGAATTCTGTGTGTGGAGAGGATGGCTATGCGGACATTGGCTGATGTCTTTTCATCGTCTCTGTGATTCAAGCCCTGTGTCTGCCTCAGACAAGTGAAGTATGAATCCGGTTTTATACTTGTTTCAGAACATGTTGCAAGATCTATATCTCCTCCATGTGCGAGTTCAAGAATAAACATAACCTGATCAATAATTGTAATAATACATTGCTTTAAAGCGATCATCTCCCTGGCAGGGTATTCCCTCACTCCTGTTCTCTGCCAGTGATGTTATCTATCAAAAGCCACCAGGAATGGTTGTGTCTTCGCCCCAGAAATATGCCGTCATTAAAATAGCCCTCTTTCACAGTTCACAACAAACACCACAGTTATATTTAGATCTATCTGGAACAAACAGTTCCTTAGGGGTGACAGAAAGGAGCCAAGAGAGACTAAACAATGCATTCTGTAGCTACAGTAGTAATGGCCGCATCTTGCCTTGCCTATACTCTCGGGTCTTTATGACCTCAACATAAATATTGCAAAATAGCATTCATTATTAGTGACACTGGTTAATTACTGATGTGTTCATCAGAACTTTTGAATGAGCAACTCTGAGCAACTTTACATATGTGAGTAATCAAGCGTTCTCTGCATAGTGTTCATATTCACTTTTGTGGCTTGTGTGCTTAGTTGTTGTGCACTTAACACCTTTTGTTCAGTCACAGATGAGATTGTTGAGATGAACAAGTGAACAAATGAAAAAGGGGTGTGCATTATGTGAAAGAAAAAGGTGATTATACTATACCTCACAGTGTTCAATTGAGTTGTAACATTTAAGGGGAATCTTCTTGTGTAAAGTATCCCAGTCTTAAGTCACAGTCATGGTTTCTTAAACGCTTTATTCGAATGTAATTAACTAATAGCAAACCCTTTCCTGAGATCATTGTACATGGAATGAAATTCTGTATAATACAGTGTTTTTTCCCCCCATGGGAAACCCGGCGTTGTGAGGCAATCGGTGTAATGCATTGAAAGATACAGTTAATGTCCATTGACGTTAGCACATTCAATCTCGCTTTTAGCAGCAGTTTTGGTCCAAATGCCACCGCAGTGCTTTGCCCATTATAATAATTGCGATGAAAAATGTACAACAACTCCAACCCCTTGTGTTTTCTCTAGTTTCATGTATGGGGAGCTCACAGACAAAGAGACGAGCGAGAAAGTACGGCTGACGTTTGACAACTATGAGACGCATTCCTTTGAGATCCTCATGTACAAGAAGAACAGTAAGTAGGGAGCGCCTTATGGAAATCTTTTTTTTTCTTCTTTTTCTTCAGCTTTTTTTTTGATGTTAATGTAGTCAGGATTCTCTAATGTGTGCCACAGTTCAAAGGCGGCAGGGACGTTTTCTACCGCTGCAGGTCTGCTAATTGGTACAGAGAGACTACACAAATATCCTGTTTTAAAATGGAAACTTTCTCACCTGGAGAGGCAACATGGTTCACACAAGCATACATGCAGATGTAAAAACTATGATATCTTTATGAACCATGATAAGACTTTCTTACATATATACAGTATAAAGCTTGACAGTAGTGTCTCAGATTTTAATGAAAAGATTTGATGGATTAATGTGACTGATATCCTTTTGTTGTGTGTCCATTATACTTCAGTTATAAAATACCTATTTATTTGTTATTGTATTGTATAAGCTGTATCTGCTCAGTGACCCATTACTATTTACTGTTTTTTTTACCCATTACCCATTAATATTGCTAGTATTTTATAATCTATAATGAAAACAGTTAAACATTTGAATTTTCTTTTGGTTTCAGGAACACCGGTTTGGTTCTACATGAAGATCGCCCCTATTCGTAATGAGCAGGAAAAGGTGGTGCTCTTTCTGTGCACGTTCAGTGACATCACAGCCTTTAAGCAGCCCATCGAAGACGATTCCTCCAAAGGTTAGTGAGGACTGCAACATCTACAGCTACAATGCACCCCCAAAACAAGTCCAAATCATTTGAATGTTACAACCATCTGTTAAAGACAATCCATTTCAGAGTTACTCTGCAACGTGTGCTTCAGAGATAGGCTGGAACGTACAAGATCAGATTTCTTCTCTGGAATCTATTATGATCACAAAAGATATGAATCACAGCTTCACAGCACAAGTCAAATTAATTCAGTGTTCACTCATCCATCCATCCATCCATTTTCCGCCGCTTATTCGGGGCCGGGTCGCGGTGGCAGCAGGTCAAGAAGGGTAGTCCAGACGTCCCTATCCTCAGCAACGCTTTCCAGCTCCTCCTGGAGGATCCCGAGGCGTTCCAAGGCCAGATGAGATATATAATCTCTCCAGCATGTTCTGGGTCTAGCCTGCGGTCTCCTACCAGTAGGGCATGCCCGAAAAACCTCCAACGGGAGGCGCCCAGGAGGTATCCTAATCAGATGCCCGAACCACCTCATCTGGCTCCTTTCGACGCGAAGGAGCAGCGACTCTACTCCGAGCTCCCTCCGGATGACCAAGCTCTTTACCTTATCCCTAAGGCTGAGCCCAGCCACCCTACAGAGGAAACACATTTCAGCCGCTTGTACTCGCGACCTTATTCTTTCGGTCACTACCCAAAGCTCATGACCATAGGTGAGGGTTGGGACATAGACCAACTGGTAAATTGTGTAAATTCACCACGACGGTTCGGTGCAACTCAAACCAATGCAATACAAAGTTGTGACCTTGGCAAATCTTTATTGTTGCATACAACTATATACATACATTTGTTGACATTTTATTATGTGGCATGCATGTTGATAATGCCTGCTTGTTTCACGATTGATGTCACTAGGTTGGGGAAAGTTTGCCCGTCTGACCCGAGCCCTGACCAGCAGTCGAGGCGTGCTACAGCAGTTGCAGCCCACTGTGGCCAAGGGAGAGAGCGTTCACAAGCACTCACGCTTAGCAGAGGTATAACGTTGACAATCTCCTGTTTGTATCTCTCACTTCAATAACTCGCTCGCTTCGATTGGTTGGGGAGCAAGTAAATATACTATTTGACGTTTTTATTTGTTCGTGTTTTAAATTGAATATGGGGCAGTGAAGGGAGAATGGGCTTTGCTAAAGGGCAAGTTGGCAATATGTTAAATTAATGGTGGTTGCAGAAATATGTAATTTTCTAAACTATTATAAGTTATTGACAGATAATGTATTGTCTATCTTGCTATAGTAGTTGTTTGGTGTGGTGATACAGTGATGTGAATCCTCAATCATATTTGTGGCCATATGCCACACCATTAGCCTACATTCCACCACAGGGCTAAGTAGGGCTAGTCTGGGCTAGAGCTGACTTACAGAAAAAGTGTAAATGAATCACATGCATTTATTTGGGGAGGCTGAAATAGTAGTGGTAAAAAGTTGAGCAAGCATAGACTAGCCTTTCCTGGTGCTGTTGTGGAAATAAGGCTAAAATCATATAGTATTTTTTCATCTATAAACAAGGGCATTCCTGGATGACATACTACGTCCTTTGACAGGTGCTGCAGCTGGGCTCCGACATCTTGCCACAGTACAAACAGGAGACTCCCAAGACGCCCCCTCACATCATCCTCCACTACTGTCTGTTCAAGACCACGTGGGACTGGGTCATCCTCATTCTCACCTTCTACACGGCCATCATGGTGCCCTACAACGTCTCCTTCAAGACCAAGCAGAACAATGTCACCTGGCTGGTCGTCGATAGCATCGTGGACGTCATTTTCTTGGTGGACATCGTGCTCAACTTCCACACCACCTTTGTGGGGCCAGCTGGCGAGGTCATCTCCGACCCCAAGCTGATCCGGATGAACTACCTGAAGACCTGGTTCGTCATTGACCTGCTCTCCTGTCTGCCCTATGACGTCATCAACGCCTTTGAGAACGTGGATGAGGTCAGTGGCCGGTGGGGGAGGGGGGTGTATTTTGCAAACTTTTTTTCAGTTAGTTGTAGGGTATTTTGAAGATATTCCTGTAGTTTTCATCACCGTCTTTAGCTGAGTTTATGGCTTTGCTTGATTTGGTATCGAAGTTTTTTATTTGTGCGTCTATGTATGTATTTCATTTCCTTATGGTTATGTTGTAGAACACAATCAGTTAAATCTCAGAGGTTTAGATTTGCCAAGCATTACAAAAGGTTAAAATGTTGCTATTGCTCGCTCTATTTCTCTGTCCCATCCAACAGTGCATCTATAAGACACAATTCTTTGTTGAGGTCATAGTTCCCATAAAATCAGTTAATGGGGCCTTATCTCTAAATTTTCTCTACAAAATTTATATTTTTTTATAGCCTCTAGGCCTGAGGTTGGTTGCTGTCAGTGGTCATTATATTCAAGCACCGCTGGGTGTGTGGGGGTGTGTGTGTGTGTGTGTGTGCGTGCGTGTGTGCGTGTGTGTGTGCATGTGTGTGTGTGTGTGTGTGTGTGTGTGTGTGTGTGTGTGCGTGTGTGCGTGTGTGCCTTTATGTGTGTGTAGAGGTGCCGGTTGGAAGATGTATTGTGCGATTACAGCCGTAACATCAAAGTTGTAGTCTACCAAACACAGGCCTAACCCGTCCCCTTGCCCTGAGGAGCACGAGGGAGCGCTTTCGTCACGTGCGACCAAGTGTTCTCCCAAACTAAACGAGACGGGGCGACACAAACAGAGGCTGATCTGATGGGGGCAATAACAGCATCTAATCTCCACACGGCGCGGGGCGTTGAATTAGCCCTTCCACCGCGGCCCGGAACGCCGCGCATAATCAGTCGCGGGCGACTCATTTCGGAGGGAGTGCATGTTGTACAAACCCCTCCTTCTTTTCCCGGGAGCCCCGGGGTTCCTGGAGAGGAACACACGACCCGGAGACAAAGGAGGCAACATCAAGCTCACGGAAATTAACATAGCAAATGACCTGCAGAGAGAGGCGCTCGGTAAATATTCCGATCTTATCACCTCTTTAAGTGCGGCGGAGACGAGGGGAAAGCGGCCAATGAAAACAGCCTCGTTAATCTTCTCCGTTCCTCTCGGATAAACTTTTTTCATTTTTTTTTGGTTACAGGAAACCATCTTTCCAGGGCTTCAGCAGGAGTCGCGACAAGGTCGCCTCGGTCCCGAGTTGATGAAATACTTTTTTTAGAGGGGGGGGGTTCCAACTCCGGCGTTCCGCTGACCTTGGACTTCAACTCAATTTAGCGCCTCTCCCTTCTCGCGCTTGCCTCCTTTCTGATGTGGGGAAGCGCTCTCCCCGCGTCTCGTCAACGGTTTTTGATTCCCTATTCAATCTGATCTACAAAGGGCTTTTGTGCGTACATTTGCGTCTGTTTGTCTGTGTGTGTGTGTTTGTTTGTCACCCCCCCCTCCTCCATGTTTGGTGCCCCCTCCTTTACCTTCTGAAGCGGTTTGTGCAAGGTGGCAAAGTGTTTCCCTCCACTTTGAGTGTTGTCTCCTTCAAAGTGTCTGGCTTGTCAGAGGCAGGCGTCGGAGGGAGAGATGCCGAGCGGGCTCCATCAGTCTTAGGCCCCGGCTGCCACCTGTGTCAGGGACAACTCCGTCACTCCGGCGCGCCTCGCTCGGATCCTGCATAATCCCGGCTGATGTGAGCCTGATCCCGGAAGCCTGTTCTGGGTGTTCCGCTGTGCTGTGCGTGGGTGAGACTCTGCTGGCTGCGGGGTCGTTCCTACAGCCTGGGCTGGGCGGCGTCCTTTGGTGTTCCCTGGCCATTAGCCTCTGTCAGCGCTCCAGTGGGGCCGCCGAGTAAGACGAGCTAAAAGCGGCCCCCCCTCTGAGGATAGCACTCCGAGCCCCGGCCCTCCTACAGCAAGGACGATGCCACCTGAAGAGAGGAGAGGAGAGGAGAGGAGAGGAGAGGAGAGGAGAGGAGAGGAGAGGAGAGGAGAGGGAAAGTTGGACAGGGATATCAGCTGTCCTAGTTCTCGGGGAGTGCGCCTCCAGCCCCCGAGTTTAAAATTCCATTATTTTCTCCTCTTTTATTTTCTCGCTCTCTCTCTGCCCCTCATTCGTTCTCCTCCCTTTCTTTTTTTCTCGATGGCTCTGCTTGACGACTCACCTTTGACTAGGCACCTTGGAGCGCCCTCGGATGCTGCCCCCCCCCCAACCTAAAAAGGGGCGGGGATGGCGTGCATTGCCAAGGCCTGCCTGGGTCACTCAATATATGTGGCCTGTCGGCCCGGTGCGGGGAGTCGCCTCGGCGGCCCTGGCTCTGAAGGTTGGAGATAAATCACAATTAGCGGCGGCCTGGAGAGAGAGTGAGTGAGGTTGACCCCCCCCACCCCGGCCCCCCCCAGCCTCCTGTCCGTATCGGCCCCGCTCCGCTCTCCGTACCCTTGCTGAATGACACTCCTGACGCCCGGTGATTGGTGGAGCCCCGGCAGCGCTGCCGCCCGTTACCCCCGGACAGGACGCGGGGGGGCGGGGGGTGGAGGAAGGGAGTGCTCCCCGGCCGCTCGGCGTCCACCCCGGAAAAGGAGGGAGGAAAGACTGCGGAGAGGCAGGTGAGTGTGCGGGACCCTGGCGTGGGGCTAATGACCCGGGTGATGAGGAGGCGGGGTGAGGTGTGTGTGTGTGTGTGTGTGTTTTTGCGGAGTGCCACCTTGCCACCCTTTGCCCCCTCCCCTCTCTCGGGGCTGCGACAGGGACAGGTATTTGTCATAACCATTAGTGAGCGATTAGGCAGACGCTCCCTCTCCCGTTTTCATCACCCCGTGTCCCACTGGATTAGGGAATTAGAAGCGTGGCTGTCTGGGAGGAGAACGCTGCCTGTTGGCACGGGGAGAGAGAGGGAGAGAGAGAGAGAGACCAGGGAGGTAGA
Source organism: Galaxias brevipinnis (assembly GCA_036023535.2). Classification (NCBI taxonomy): domain Eukaryota; kingdom Metazoa; phylum Chordata; class Actinopteri; order Galaxiiformes; family Galaxiidae; genus Galaxias; species Galaxias brevipinnis. The sequence goes on along the minus strand of JAVQIZ010139452.1, from coordinate 2,278 downwards.
ATAATTACCCCCACCGTGGCACAGGGGTTCAGAACACACTCGGAGATCACACACACACACACGCCCTAAAAAGAAGCTCAGTGAATGTGCGTGCACACACACACACACACACACACAACTCTAATACCAGAGTCACCTCCACGGCCCGTTTGGCCTTAATGAGCCCATTGTTTTAAGGCTGATGGTGGGACAATCTGAGGTCACGTTATCAGGTCGCTCAAGGACAAGGTCATCACCTTCACCAAGCTTTGGTGAGCAAGACTGGAGCCACGGACACAGACATCCCTGCTGTAGTTTGGACATACACACACACACACACACACACACACAGAAGGAATCTATGTATGTGGGTGTGTCCGTTTCACCTTTCTCTCATTTCATTATATTCTGTCACGATCAATACCCTCCAATATCCCCAATATGTTTTCCCACCGTTTTCTGGAACATGCACGCTACCGTTCCTTTTATTCCGACGTTCCCTTTCGATTCCTGGAAAGGCCCACACATTTCTCCAGGAGCGACTATGCAAAGAGAAGCACACGGATTGTCAGACAGTGCCATTGTCCTCCCGAGCTTGAACTAATAGGCTGTATGATGTTGCTTTAAGTACCTGGGGAGGCTGTCAGGAGCGGGCCTGCGTTACCGTGCTGCCACGTGGAACATCAAATAAAAGGAGAGCTTTACCTGGATTTGCATTCCCAACGCCGACGATTTAGGTCTGCGGGGAGAAGGGTGGGCGAGGGGCCTGTACTACGCTCTCAGAACCCCCTCTCTCTCTCTTTCCCTCCACACACACACACACACACAGCAACCTGAACTAAAAGACCTGTGGGCATTTAGAGGAACACTCCTACGTTTTTAAATAAGCATAAGCTGCGTCGCGTCTATGGTATGGAATAGACGTTAAGTGTCCTATAATTCTTCCCTTTTTTTCCCCACTTTGTTTTTCCATATTCCAGGCTTCACAAATCACGAGCCCCCATCATTGTGTAAACAGAGAACGCCAAGAAGATTACGTTGAAATGAATTAGTCCCCAAATAAGCTTATCTTGGAGAGGCCGGATGAAAGGAAACCTGATAAGATAAAAAAAAAAGTATCTTTTGCTCGTAAGTAGATGTTATCGTGGAAACATTGTTATTTCACCAAACTATCTCTGCACAAAGCCGGTTTTGCTAAGCCAGCAAAGAATGACATAAAAAGCATGCTCTATGCCGTGTTTAAAATGTCAAATGAACGATTGTACCCGCGTTCGAACACAGGAACAGCGAAAGGCATTTGCCGTACAAATGAGCTTTGATCCCTCGTTTAGCCTGAGAAACCTTCCGCCTCCTTCCTGCCCTCTCACCTCCCTCATAGCAGCTTGAGATATATCTGTTTGACTACCTGACTTCCTGTATCGATACTGGCTCCAGATCGATAGGGGCATGTCACCCAAAGGAACAGAGCATCCACTGTGTGTGTGTGTGTGTGTGTGTGTGTGTGTGTGTCTGTGGGTTAGTGTTTGTGTATGTGTTACATCACACCGAATGACTTGTTCTTTCAGGTAGACTCCACCCCACACACACTCACACACACACACACACACACACACACACCCTCACACACACACGCTCGCACACACGGCTGTAACAAATGACGTCCGGCCTTTTAAAGACAAGTCTATTATTTCCCCGCCGCGAGTGCAATCACTCTCTGTCGGGGAAATGGATATGCACGTGTGTCGCCCGATCGCTGGCCAAAGCCCCTATCGATAGGGCGGCATCTCAAGATTTATACCCCTGCTTCAGCCACCACTTCTAGGCCTGCTCACCGGCCAGACGCCCCCAACACAGGACCGGCAGAGCCAAGGCGCGGAGGAACGGTGGCGGTGGCTTTTGCTAAACTCAGTCTGCCTAGCGTTAGGGCTACACACACACACACACATCTCTCCTTTCCTCGGCACAGGTTTTTTTGTGTGTGTGATCGCATAGTGTGGACTATTTTCAGCCCCACTGTCCGTTAAGCTGGGCCGGACCAGAGGGACTCATTATCTCGGCTGGAGAAGGCTTAGAGAGAGAGCCCCCCTAAAGTCTGCACGGCCCACCTTCACAAGGCTAGCACGGAGCTGCAGACAGACATCACTGGACTGGGTTAGGACTCGGAGCTGCAGACAGACATCACTGGACAGGGTTAGGACTCTGAGATGCAGACAGACATCACTGGACTGGGTTAGGACTCTGAGATGCAGACAGACGTCACTGGACTGGGTTAGGACTCTGAGATGCAGACAGACGTCAC
>JAVQIZ010139438.1:0-15441 GCA_036023535.2 Galaxias brevipinnis | reverse complement strand
ACCTATGGTCATGACCTTTGGGTAGTGACCGAAAGAATAAGATCTCCGGCTCTGGTTTATATACACACTTCTACACATAATTAAGCAACCACTTGAACAGTAGGCTAAACGCGGCGCCCGGCCTATGCAACAAGACGGCATAACGTTATGTTTTCCTAATGCTATCGAATCAATCAAATAATATAAATTTACCGTTACCTTGGCAGACAGGGTTTTAGCTAGATTTGGAGCTCTCGCAAGGTTACGCGTTAGCTTGCTCAAATTATACTGGCCTGGCATTTGCTACAAATTGCACAGACATACACAGACTCAGAGCAGGAAAAAATCAACATTAAATAAGAAAGATGCAAGAAGGCAAGGGGAATTTGTATTAAGTGAATGGTTAAAAAGTAAAACAATCAATGCGTTGAGAGGGCAACTTATATGTGGGCTTCCCTGTAGCACATATTATCAAATACAACTGAAAACTGAGCCTCCCCTCCAGATGGGCTATCTCAATTGAATAGTAGTGATGTGTCGTTCATGAACAATTCGTTCATTTTGAACGAATCTTTAAAATGACTCGAGACTAACGAGTAGTCTCAGAGAGTGATTCGTTCATTTTGGTCGCGCATGCGCAACAACAGTTGTGTTCGAGTCATTCGTTCATTTCTTTCAGCATAGTTAGTATAGGAAACAGAAATGAATAGTTCACCCCTCAACTGGGTCTTCGGGTCTGAGCCGTTCGTTCAATTTTCACTTGATAGCTCGGCATAGAAAAGAGAAAAGTTTTGTTCGCCAAATATGTAGTTACGACTGCGCCGATTCACTCACTGTGCTAATTAAGTCACCTCAAAGCAGTTGCAATATACTCCTTTATTAAACGTGATGTGTTGTATTTAGCCAAAATATCACAATATTGATTTAACTTTAAGATGTATTTATTTAAAATCAGGTTGTCTCATACAGTCAAATAACTATCACACTCGAACTACAACTAAATCACACAATATTGCAGTATAAGCTGTCGAATATAATAAAGTGGCAGTTTTTTTGTTTCATTTGACTGTAAACTGTAAAGTGAAAAACATAAAAATGAACCAATTCAATCATTTCTGTTTTCTATGCTACGCCTACTACTAAAAGATTAGTTCACCCCTTGAATGGATCTTCGGGTCTGTCTGAGTAGTTCGTTCAAAAGATTAGTTCACCCTTCGAATGGATCTTCGGGTCTGTCAGAGTGATTCGTTCAAAAGATTAATTCACCCCTGGAATGGATCTTCGGATCTGTCAGAATGATTCTTTCAAAAGATTAGTTCACCCCTCGAATGGATCTTCAGATCTGTCAGTAATTTGTTCAAAAGATTAGTTCACCCCTCGAATGGATCTTCAGATCTGTCAGTAATTTGTTCAAAAGATTAGTTCAAACCTCGAAAGGATCTTCGGGTCTAAGTCTTTCGTTCACTGGTCACTTGGTAGCTGCATTGGCACGAGAGATCAGGAAACATAAATTAGCAGTTCACCGTAAGGTACTGAGTCTTTCGTTCACTTGCAACGTGACTGCTTCATGCTTAAATTATGACAACGTTCATAATCGTTATTGATTTTTGGATTATTACTCGTCAGTTCGCATTAAACCCCGTCCACGTCCCCCGTCCCCGTCCAATGAACGAAAAGGCTCGAAAAAAGATTAGTTCATTTTACTGAACGAGAGTTAAAGAACCGAGTCACTAAAATTAACCGATCGTCCCATCACAATTGAATAGTATGAGGTAGCCCATTTTGTCATGGAGAAATTACTGCACATGCGCTACCCTGTTTTTAACAAAATGCATACTTTTTGAACACATTAAAGCATTCTCGGTGAAAACCTGACCTTGTTGAGAATAAAACCAAACGGTAGCACTTCATCGTCATATGTGTCCACCATTATATTATGATGAAGAGGCACTACCGGTCTAGCGGCAATAAGCCCCCTTGTCAACAAACAGGGTTTGGACCGCAGTCCGCTTGTGCTGCAGGGGTAGGTTCTGCGCGCTAAGGCGGTCAGTCGAATTACTGCGATGCATCACATCGCATTTTCGCAGGGAAATGCATGTCTAGTTTCTATTATAGAAATGTTTTATAAAGACATAAACAGGTATGTGGTTTTATATCCAAACACTTCACAAAGCTTCTGTCATGAGGTCAGTTCGTCAAAGATGTCCTATTTCTCCTTTTGTATTTATTATAGTTGTGGAATTATTATCTCTAAGTATTTCAAATAGTCCTGATATAATTGGTCTTTCAATATTTCAAAGAGAATTAAGAATCACTCAGCTAGCAGATGACACAGCTTTATTTCTTAGATAAACTACAGATCCCACTTGCTGTAAGACTAATCAACCAATTTTCTCTGACTTCAGGTTTAAAACTGAATGTTTCGAAATGTGACATATTGTGTTTATATGACACAAGGGTATGGTATTAGATCGCTATCAATCATCACAAATAAATGCAGAACAATTCATAAATGTATTTCCTGATTAACATATAAATGGCGTGGTTCACAAATAAATGTATAAGGATTCACAAATAGTTTTTTGTGATTTATATATAAATGACGTGGTTCACACAAATATGTTTAGCTTTAAACAAATGTAAAAAAAATCTTGAAGCAGTTACATTTATTTGAAACCTGCCAAATCTGCATTTGTGAAGTGCCTAACATTTGTGGATCACATCGTATTCGTGTGTGGTTTTTGAGAGCTTCTTACCACAGCACGACTCACGAATAATTTTTTTTCAAATGGGGAAGCTCTGTAGTCAATCAGATATGACTTTCCCTATGGGGTCATTATTGTAGCAAAACTATTTGCAAATGCGTGTGGAGAGTTGTGTCATTTAACACATTTTGGTTCACACAAAACCTGTCTTTTTCATCAGAAGTGCGTATAATTCTACTGTAAGCCTGAGGGGCTATATGGTTATTTATATCAGAGTTAACAAAGATTATAGGGCCTAACCTAGACTGCAGCAGCTTTTGATAATGCATAAGTAGCCTATACTGCTATTCAGCTCTTGCAAGCAAAATACTTAGACTTTTATCCACGAAGGTATTTACAGATTTGTCTACACATATACAACTCTCAATACACTGAATCTAAATACAGACGGATCTTTAAAATACACGTACAAACCTGATTACGACACACGGATTGAGATACAGAGACAGAACTCTCCACACGCATTTGCAAATCGTTTTATAGAGACACAACTCTCCACACGCATTTGCAAATAGTTTTGCTACAATAATGACCCCATAGTGTACCTTCATTGTAGTCTCGCGATGCCAGACCCATCTCCACACTTCGTACCCTCAGACCAGACTTGAGGGAAACTTTATCATCTATGCTGACTACCTTCATTGAGAATTGGCTGTCTTGACATAACTGGCCGTCCAAATTGGTTGTAGCTCTCCTCACCTATTTTATGAACTACATTTATTTATTTATTTGATTGACTAATAACGATTGTTATTTTGTACTACACCCCATTGTGTTTTGTGATTATTCAGGCTGACATTAATAGTAGTTACTTCCTGCTAAGTGAGAAAGCCAGTAGGAGAAACCAAAGCCCAAAGCGGGTAACCTCCTAAAGATATGAAAGAAGTGGTGGTGCTGGTAAACCCTTGACATTAATTTTCTGTTCAGACTCCAAAAACAATTTGAACATATGGGAGGAAGCACATTGAAGTCTAGAAGATTAAGGTGAGGTCATTGCGGATTGGTTAGTAATAGGGTAACAGACCCGTCACCTTTGTGATGAATGTGGAAGGTAAGCAATGAAACATCTAATTATGTAACGTTCGAAGAATATCAAGAAAATATCGATTTTACTCAGGAGGGGTTTGAGATCGGGACTGCTCAAAGCTGTAGAACGTTTCCGTCTCCTTTAACCCAGGATGTAGGCTGAACTAAGAGTAGGAGGTTACGGTTCGTCCACTGGGTGGCAGCAAAGTAAAATCTGTCGCAAAATCAAAAGATGAAGAAGAAAAAACAAGGCTATGAAGCCGCTGAAAACAAAACAGCTTACCGTGTTAACGGAGATGGTAACAAGGACCACGGTCAACCGTTCTAAGTTTTCTCCTCGTTGCATAACATAACTTTACAAATGGCTTTTGCCCCGGCTGTTTGGTTTGCTGTTCAAGATCATCTCTCAGATGATATGAGCGAGTCTACGAGAAATGTATTCGACGATTTCGACGACGAAGCCTTGTTTGAGAAGTTCCACCTTACAAGGCCGTGCATCAATTTCATTATGGACTGCATCCACCTAGCCGTAAAGAAGCGCACGTATAAGATCAAACCGGAGTTGTTGAATAGCGCAGTGATGGTTACACTGGACTACTATGCAAATGGTATTTTGTCGTTGGCCATACATGAAAAAGTTGGAATCAAATTCCATGATACGCCAGAAGTCATTAGTATTGTTTCCAAAATATTGACCGACATGCTAGACCAGTTTATCACTTTTCCAATTACTCGTGACGACAGATACAATGTTGCACATAAAATTGAGATGATGTGCGGAATTCCGCAAGTGCTGGGAGTCTTGGCATGTGCCCATTTCAAGGTAAAAACCTCTAGCAAAGACAGTCGCAGAGTACCTTTTCAGAACGGTTTGGGTTACACATCGGTAATGGCCCAAGTAATATGTGATTGCAATGGAAACTTTATGAGTGTTGATAGGTGTTATGTTGGCAGCACATCAGCTCAAACTATTTGGGAATCATCTGTGAAAGGAGAGGAAATGGAACGTGAATATCATGGATCATATTGGTTAATTGGTAAGTTTTTAGTCAATTCGTAAAATAGATTAAAGGAGGAAGTTTGATGTTCACCCACCGTTAGGGGATGTAAACTTGATGGGTGTATTTTTGGCCAAATAAAGACAAAAGTTGGTGCAAAAAGGGGAATGTCACCGACATCTTACACCTTCAAGTAAATTGACATGTCTTTTTGTCATCAATTCTCATAGAATTATAATTTTTACTAGGACATTAACAGTTGCTGTTTGACAACAACAAAGCCCAACTACAAAGCTTTTGTTTAATCTAAGACTTGCTTTGTGTCCCCTGAAGGTGGAAAAGGCTACAACTTAAGCCAGCATGTCTTGACCTCTGTATCAATACCTGGAGGAATTCCTGACTGTCGCTTTAATGAAGCCCATGCCAAGATCCATTCTGTGATTCAATGTACACTTAACTCCTTGAAATTACGTTTTAAGTGCATGATGCAGCTGGGTGCTGCTCAGCGAGACTGCCTTGATAAACAAGCGGACATCATCATGGCCTGTTGTGTGCTTCACAACATTGCGAAAAAGTTCTCTGTCCCATCTCTTCCCCTTCCAGATATATTGGAGCCTGTGGATCTAGGGGCACAGTACCAAAGGACAATGACAAACACTTCTGAAGGAGTAGAAGCCAGAGAACAACTAATTCGAAAGTACTTCTGCCACGCGAACAGCTTTTTAAAGGATGAGGCAAACCATATGGGCTAAGCCCTTTTAGAGGGGCTTCAAAGGTAAACAATGAGACGACGATCATAGTATGGATATTTATCGTTGCAGAATTTGTATACTATTTACTATATTATGTATTTGGAATAAATATAGTTTTTGTACTTTTGCTACATGTGTTGTTAAATAAAGCTCACTAGATTTAGAATTAATCGATTCAATAAGTTCAACTGGCGGCCCTTGAATTGGTATTCAAAACTTGGAGGTTGGCTTTTTGCAGGTTGTAAGGTTCTAACATGTATCTCTGGGAACAAGTCAAACATATTATTTAAGAAATTGCACTGAAGTGACAACTAACAAAGCTGCCATCCCTTCTCAGTCTGTGCATGTATACATCCATGTTACGGTTTTTAGACCATCTCCCGACTAACATTGTTATAGTTTACATTATGAACCTTTTTTCTTAAGCAATTATGAGCACATGCCCATTGGGTTTGTGTTTTATTTCCATTATAGTTAACATAATTATGCTCTTAATTCTACTTTAGAAAAGCTATACATATTTACAATACTAATACCTCTTATGCCATACAATTTTACAACAATGTTAAAAAGTATTATAACTATTGTTTCTTTAGCATAATATACATTATTGATAACCGATAACAGGGAGCAGCAACCTGAGCCATTGGACATCATAAGGAGAGCAGGGTATGTGTAAAACCTGTTTTCTAAATTAATCAAAACAAGCTGATTGAAATTCAACTTGGTACAATCTAAGCACATTTAGGCGCATAATAAATTAGTTACATACTATAATACAGGATGTCAAATAGGCATCCATTATAAAATGGTATCAATAACAAATGAGTGAATATCAATGGTTTTTCTGCATTTTAATGATTTTGTCTTTAAACACTTGTTATTGCTGATTTAAACTCCCTCAGTGCATCTGCATTAGCGTATATGAGGTCAGAGGTCTCATATAGATTCTCTTCAATCTTCTGTTTCGGCTCCAGTATATCCATGATGCATTGGTGCAAAAAGACATACTGGGACTAGAAATAGAAAAATTACAAAATCAGTACCTGATAATAAGAAAAAGCCTGATTAATTGGATATGGGATTATACGGCAGTTATTCAAGTATGGTGGTCAACAGGGTTTATCCTGGTGAAGTTGTTTACCTCTGTCTGAACCATAATTGGCCGGCTCAGTCTCATCTTGCGTACAAATGTAGAGATGTCCACAGCTCGCTCTCTATCCAGCTGCTGGAGCACCACATCCAGAGCAATTATGGTGCCTGTCCGGCCCACACCAGCGCTGACAAACAACATACAGATACCGCAAAGAGTGAACCTTATATCGCTTATAATATCAAGTAGAACATTCTTTTGATATAGGGCATTGTTTTGTAAATGTATATTTTTTACTAAGGAATCCAGACCACCAGTTTGCTGAAGTAATCCTGAACAAGTAACGCTGGAACCAAGATGCAATCTGCCAGAGGAGTACCTGCAGTGGACTACGGTGGGCGACCCAGTGCCTTCACTCTCCCTGTGCTCTCTGATCAGCCCTCTGAACTGGATCAGAGCTTCTGTTCCATCAGGGACTCCGTGATCTGGCCAGGCCGTGAAGTGGAAATGTTTAACTGTGCGCTCCTCCAAGGTTTTGCTCTGTGAGATGGTTCCAGCATTAGCATACACTAAATCGATGGACACACTTATCCAAGACTTTATTTTTTGACATGTTTTTTAGAGGGTTCAATCAAAAAAAATATTGTCCTATCTCTATATGGCTAATTGACATTCTAGTGCAGGATGTGATAGAAACACACATTCAGCTTAGCTAAAGTTCTGATTTGTTTCGGGAAATCACCAAAGCCGCATACAAGATATAAATGCATGCTTACATTTTTTATTCCAAACTCGCGAAGTGTCCAGTTCAAATCTATCTGCTCAGATTTGACTGTAACCAACAGATCCTCATACTGACAAGGAGTGTAATCCAAAGGCCAGTAGCGCTCACACTTGGTCTAAGAACGGGAAAGAACGATTGTTTTTTGGAGAAAAATAGACTACTGTATGTATCAGAAGATAAATGCATTGCAATAGTACAAATGTATTGCAAGCTCGACATAAAGAAATATGAGATCTAAACAGAATTTAAGAAACCAGCCTAGAAAGGTTTCTACTACCAAGAAGGCACATGCAGATTTCCATACAAGCAGTACTTTGTTCGAAAGGTAGTCAAGGTATCTACAATATAACAGGAGCTATGTTCCCTCAGCCCTATATTCCCTGAGCAGCTATGATTTTTCCACATCCAAATTAGGCCCTATATTCCCTCAACATAGGTGCCAAGACTTAGAGAATCAGCTGTTATCAAATATATATTTATTTTTTTTACTCAACTCACCCGTCCTCCTTCTGTGCAGTTGGTTACCATGACTACACCCTTTACCCTTTGTTCCCAGATCATTCGCCAGAAGTCATTGACTGTAGAAGGCAGAGGACCCTGGGCAGCAATATACTCTCTGTTCCTGCTGTAACCCTGAGACAGGCAGAGCGCATTAGAGTTAGCAACATTTTTGAATCGCCTTTGTACTTACAATATGCATAAATGCATGACAAAAAATATATCCATACATTTGGTATTTGATTTGGCATGTTGATTTAGTTTGTTGCACTGCATATTATCACTATAAGATCACAGTGACTTTAGAAACTGTTGATTTGAAGTTGACATAAAGCTTAGTTACTTTAAACTGAAATTAGAGTTCATCCTAAATCAACCCTTACTAGTTGGTTCATTGAATACAAATACTTCCTTCTTTAGGAGGACGAAAATTTGAATTATTGAAAATGTTTCTGATACATATGTTTGAGAACTTACTGGAATGTAACTGGCATTTATGTAGTCAGAGTTCACGTCAGAATTTAGCGAGGTAAGCTTGACACGACACCAGTCATCTATACACCAGTCATCATTACCACAAAGATAAAAGTTTGAAATAAAATCTTTTAGATTGTATTCATTATTGTAGACAGGTCACCATCAGAATGGAATAAATGCAGTTTACCTAAAAATGTCACAGAATAGACTGCTGTAGGAAAAACATAAGCGAACATAACTGGTGTTGTTATTAAATAGCCAAACCTACAAGGATACACATTGGCAAATCGATTCTTAACCTTGTTGTCATCGGCTGCCTTATGCTTCTGCTCTCCGCCCACAGAAAAAAAGTCCTGCAACAGAAATACTTCATGACTGTCTGAACAGTTCAATCAAGCAGAACAAAACACTGAAAGGGGATGGGCACCATCCTGTGTGATCATAGGGCCACCACCACCCAAGGAAAGACAATGCATTGTTATTTCTTACCTCATATTCTTCACCGAATCCTCTATTTTGGTCGGCACTCATCAGATTGAAGTGCTCTGGAAACTTACTCTGAGGAATGGCTCTGGAAAGGTTTGATATTTTACATGTAGTACTATTGTTTATATGAATACTGACAAGGCTGCCATCACAAACGGTTAATTTTACTGTGCAACCCACTGTCATATTGCATTGACACATTTACATGTGAAAAAACTGAGTGTAGGGTGTCTGTCCATATTAATGAGATAGATACACTAGTTATTGGATCAGTTTTACATTCCAAAGATCTAGGTGTCACTCTGTTAGCTTAAGCAGTTCTGACAGGTAATTTCCTGAGTCAAAAAAACTCCTGTGATGGACTTATATTTTGTGAAAAGGCACTTGACCAAAGATGCCATAGGTTGGGGAAAGCACTCTGAATACAATCAAAACTGTACTGTACATACATACTCATACATACTTGAATTTGTCACTGGATAGTTTGGAGAGCCCAAATAACTTTGGATTCCTGGTGTAGAAACAAAACATGCTTATTAATCTTTGTTCAATCATGTGTTCCTATTCAGCCATCGATTGTTAAGATGCACTGACCTGAGAATCTCTGGCTTCCAACGCCAAAGAAGGAAAACCAAACAAATCATGATACAGAGTATCAATATAGCCATCACAGACCCTGCAATCACCCCTAGAAGAAATAAAAGCAGGATTCGTTGCACTGCGAATAATACGACTAAACCATTAACTATTAGCTATAAACTTAATCAAATGATTTTTTCAAACTCAAATTATTGCATTATTTTTAATTGTAGTGATTCTTACAAGTGCACCCATGTACATTATGAAATTGTCATTCTGTCTGTCTGTGCACCCAAATGTTTTGGGTCGACATGTCTTGCTCCTTAAAAAGATTACTTGACAAAATATGTGTGTAACATAACTATTAAATCAATGTCTTTTTATTCTTTATAATCAACATAAGTTCAGCATACGTTTCGAGGTGGACATGCATTCCTTTCATGAATGGGGAAAGGATGTTGACTTTTTTCTCTCACCTCTTGGATCAGTGGGGCAACTGAAGGTAAGAACATTACTCCTCAGGGTCCCAGAGAGCAAGGCCACATTTATTTTATATGTTTTTGCAGGTTGTACACCAGATATTTGTGTCACTAACTGTCCATTTCCCGTCTCCATTTGGGGAAGATTTCCAGTCACATTTAGTTCCATAGCAGTCCAAACACCATCTGGTTGAGTCCAGGTAAGAGCAATGCCATATCCAGCAGACGCATAACCACAGTCTGGAGCTAACAGGTCTGGAGGGACTGAATTAACATGGTCAATTAGAAGGAAGTGATGCCAAATCATTTTGAACATGGTTACAGGTAAGGAACAGTTAGTTAAAGGGATAGGTTAAAAAATAGTAATAAAGTAATAATAAATATTTTAAGACACCTTGAAACTGCTGTTTCATGCTTTTGTTTTATATATTTATTAATCTGGTCCATTATCATCCCCACAAAACTAGTGCTCATTAACAAGAGTATAATAACTGATAGCACATCTATTTTCATGACCCATTCCTTAAAACATTAACTAAACAGACTATACAATTGAAAGAGAAGCATTTTATTTTTCCAATGCAAGAATGGGACTCACCCAAGGTCAATGTGATATTACACTGTTGAAGTGTTCCATACCAAAGGGTCACTTCATAGGAGGATCCAGGGTACAGGTCAGTAAATGACACCATTCCATCTCCAGGACTGTTAAGACCTGTACCCGATGTATTTGTAGCTGTTGCGTTGGTGAATATGCCTTGGATTGACTCAGCCTGGATAGATGAGTTTGTGGTTTTCCAAGACAAATCATTACAGTATATTTCTGTGGGTCAAAAACAGTAAAATTATCAACATTACTCTGAACTTATTTAAATGTATTATTTTAACACTAATTAAGCTAGGAGAAGGAACATAATGTACAAAGCCCACATTTTCTTATATTACTGTCAGGCATCTCTTTACATGTTATTATTCATGCATTAATTTGTTTTTATGTGTTCCACTGCACAGTTTAATTGGTTTTGGTGATTACCAAGACTACTTTGAATCCAGATGAAAAATATATATGTTTTTTATTGCTTTTGTTTAATTGTACTTCATAGCAATTGTATTTCTTATTACAATTGTTTTCTTATTTATTTATTGGTCTTTCATTTCTTCCTTGTATGTTTCTACTTGCTTTGTGTAAAGCACATTGAATTAACTTTGTCTATGACTTTGTGCTATACAAATACATTTGATTTGATTTGATTTAGGTGCATGAAGTTACGTCTACATCAACAACAATAAATAACTGGTATACAAGACAAAACAAGACATTTAAATGTGTCTGCTTGTAAAGCCACTTAATATTTTCCAACTTTGACAGTTTATTAAAGATTTTCTCATCACACCTGTGGTTTTAATCTCAAATGAAAATGACAAAACATGACACCTTTCTTAAATAGGAATTTTGGGAAAGTGGCTCATTTCGGGAAAATCACTTACTTGTGATCGCAGTAAAATTAAGTCCCTTACTCCTAATGTGCTCAGGAAAAATCACAGAAAAGACAGTCCAGTCATATTTAGTCCCGACAGTCAGAGAGTGAATGGTGACAGTCACTGATCTACGTTCATGTTTTCTTGTGATGTTTATCTCAGTCCCGTTATTAAAATCCAAAACGGAGATTTCAGTCATTGTGCTCCACTCCAGCGTTACACTTGTCTCTGTGCGTGAAGTCATTTTAACTTCGGCAACATCGGATGGAGCTGGTGCAGAAGAAAAAGTATCGTTTAGTATACTGTTACAAACTCTGGCTCTTCTGCTTACTACAGTAACGCATGTTACTCTCCAACTGGATGGCCAGAGAATAGCTTGTCAATCTAAGACACTTGAACCTACAGTAAGCTGACCAATGATTTTCAGTTATATTTCTGGTTTTAGTGCAATAGCATAATGAAATTAAGCAGATCATGACAGGTCATTACAAACTCTGGCTCTTCTGCTTACTACAGTAAGACACAGCCGTATCCAACTGGTTGTGCATCATCTGAACTGAGCCAGAGGAAAGCTGGTCAATCTGAGACACTTGAACATGGAGTTACTTGACTAATGACTTCCAGTTATATTTGTGGTTTTAATGCATTAGCACAATGAAAATATACAAGCATGAAGCCATCATTAAATATCTATTTTTGATTGAAATGTCTTTTTTCATTAATGTGCACCAAGTTTTGTTTGACAATTACAAGTCAGTTTTTAAACTTGCATGCAGATTATTTATAACTGTCATCATAGTGACTTACTTGTAATTGCAGTAAAATGAAATCCACTGCTGCTGATGTTCTCAGGAAGGATCACAGTGTAAAGAGTCCAGTCATGTTTAATCCCAGCAGTGAGAAATGAGACGGTGAATGTCACTATATCTCCATCTTCTGCTGGGATGATTAGCTCTGTGCTGTTACGTAAATCCAAAGCATAAGCGTTGTTCCCATTCAACTTGGTCCATTCCAGAGTTACACTTGTCTCGTTGCGTGAAGTCACATTAACTTCCGCTACATTAGATGGAGCTGTTTCAGAAGGAAAAGTAAAGTTTTTTATGATTATGGCCAAAGGTTCTGCTGCATATTACATTAACACATGTTACTCTCCAACTGGAGGTGCATCATCTGACCTGAGCCAGAGGAAAGCTGGTCAATCTAAGAAACTTGAACATGGAGTTATGATTATCAGTTACATCTGTGGCTTTACTGTATTAGCTTAAAAATTATTTACAATAGATGAAACCATTCCTAAATATATATTTTCTTGATTGAAGTGCCCTACTTCAAGAATGTTTTTTAACTTATGTTTGACTGTTACAGTAAGTTTGATAAAACTTGCATGCAGATTATTTAAAACTGTCATCATAGTGACTTACTTGTAATTGCAGTAAAATTAAATCCACTGCTTCTGATGTTCTCAGAAAGGATCATAGTGTAAAGAGTCCAGTCATGTTTAATCCCGGCAGTGAGAAATGAGACGGTGAATGTCACTATATCTCCATCTTCTGCTGGGATTATTAGCTCTGTGCCGTTGCGTAAATCCAAAACATAAGCGTAGTTCCCAATCAACCTGGTCCATTCCAGAGTTACACTTGTCTCGTTCCGTGAAGTCACATTAACACCCGCAACATCAGGTGGAGCTGGTGCAGAAGGAAAGTTAACGTTTAGTATTATTGTTACAAACTCTGGCTCTGTTTACAACAGTAACACACAGCCCTATCCAACTGGAGGTGCATCATCTGAACTGAGCCAGAGGAAAGCTGGTCAATTTAAGATACTTCCCCATGGAGTTAGTTGGCTGGAGCTGGTGCAGAAAGAATAATAACCGTCAGTATTATTATAGGGAAAATACATAATTTTTTAGTTGATTTATAAACTGTGGCCATGTTCTTAAACGTGCATTACTCTCCAACTCACAGATGTGCATCAGCTGAGGTTTGCCATAGGATATCTGGCAAATTTGTGGTAGTTGAATATAGAATGTTTTGTTTTACACTTACTCCAAATTATCTAGCTCTAGAAAATCTTCTAGAAAGCGCACACCACTATTTGTTTTTTATATGATCAATATATTTCATGGATATGTCTTATTTCATCAACGTCCAATATGTGAAAGTCATTTCTGCTGACAAGTTCTACAGGTGTTAGTGCTTTAAGCCATGTTATTGGTTGTTGGTTTGTAATAAAAAGCCTTTGTGTAATATGACAATAGGGAAGCATCACTCCATTCTGTTTGACCCCTGATGTTTATTTACTAATCAACACAGGATGCCTTCTCTTGATGTCAAGGCTCCTAATGGTTGGGTGGTACAATAATCAAATTATATCGGTTGAATCAGAATAAGAATATTACTCTTATAAAAAAGATGCATATTGGCATATCTGTTCATAAATGCATATATGTTCTAATGTAAATTAGCATATACAGGACATGTACGTACGTTGCAAAGGAGTTGTTGCAGTTGTTGTGGTGTTGAGGGTAGCTGCAACATTTGTTGCTGTTGTTCTGACGACGCGGGTAGTTATAACATTTGTTGAGGCTGTTGCTGAAGTGATTGACACTGATGGAGATGTTCTAATTATTTGAGTTGTTGTTTCACTCTAAACTCAAAAATAAAGTTTTGTTAAACACACATAATAGCATGGCTAGCAGAGTAAAACCAGTCACAGTATCCTTTTTTTTGTAATTTCACTTTACCAAGTATAGTTTTTTATCTAATTGGAAAGTGCTAAAAGTTTATAAATTAATTTTTGTTAGATTGCTATTGAGTAGCTGAGAAAATCTTACATTAAAACCTGAAAATTGAGGCATGTATTTTAGTTGTTCTGTTAAACTACCCACACTGAAAAAAGTGAAACGACTGTCATTGATCTAAAGTACATTTTTACATTGGTCCAATTAAAAATCATAATTTCGGGTTGAAAGCTATATAGTTTACGTTGGCTTAAAGCAAATAACACTCCCCGCAGAACAACTTGAATTACAACTTTAACCGAAATCGTATTTCACTTCAAACCAGAGGTTTTCATTTGACGACCAGATGACGTGCGATCGGTCACGTGATTCATTTCCGTCCCTTTCAAGTTTGGATAGTCCGAGCACTGACAGAAGGTGAAAGGACAGGGTCATTTATCCAAAGTACATTTTTACATTGGTGACCACTTTACCTCGCTTCGAAAGTGAAGTTCGCCTGTTGTCCAAAAAATCTTTTTTTAACAAGGTAAAATTTCGACATTGTGCTGTCATAAGAGGAGTGTATGTTTTTGAATGCACGTTTATGGTTAGTGGCAGGATAAACAGAGGTCTGCTTTACGAACTTTTGCGCACGTTAGCCAACGCCAGCTTAACCAGGTTGATTACATTGACTCCTCATCGAAAGTGTTGCTTTGTTAATGTGATGTATAGGCATACTTACTAATGTGTTTGTAAATATAATTTCAAGAATTTCAATTGAATTATTAATATAGTGAAAAGTGCATTATACAATGTGACTTCAGTAACTTCCAAACAAATATCAAGAAGTTATCCACCCAATGTAATGTAAGTTAAATGTACCAGGCAGTAATAAATTGTAAGTCTTTTCATGCCGTTTTAAATATCCTTAAAAATTTATTGCAAATATTAAATTAAGACAGTGCAGTTCTTCTGTATAGTTGTGTATGTACGGGTGTGGGGTTGGAAATGTTTGAGAAATGTTCAAATTTTTGGGAACTTGCTTTTGTTTCATTTAAGTGTGCATTTGTCAGACAGTGCACTCTTTTCTCCGAATGTGCCCTTAACCTTTAATCGCTCCTGATCTAAGTAAATTCTGATCAAATAGCCAGATGATTTATAGTATGTGATACAGCTGGGCAATAGACTAACAGCACATGTTTTTACTTTTGCTCTAACAAAATTTCATGTAAATAATTTCACTGCAAGCATTGTATGCCATTGCCGGCTACATAAAGAATTACAGAAAATATGAAAATTAAGGTGAAAATACAATGCACCAGCCAGC
>JAVQIZ010139435.1:0-15327 GCA_036023535.2 Galaxias brevipinnis | reverse complement strand
CCCCCCCCCCCCCCCCCCCCCCCCCCCCCCCCCCCCCCCCCCCCCCCCCCCCCCCCCCCCCCCCCCCCCCCCCCCCCCCCCCCCCCACGAGGAATGAAGCACTACAAAATAAAGTAGATAGACTTTCACAAAATGTTCTAAAGGTAATTACAGAGTAGGCAAGAGATTTGGCCCGTATTCAGGTGGAGGTCACTGGGGACAGAATTTAAACTTCCTCTGGGGGAAACAAGAAGTAGGAAAACAGGAAGTAGGAAGTGTGGAACCCCACCCTACTTCCAGTGTGAAATCCAGGAATAATATATGGGTCATCCATAATCCACACTAATCTACATATCATCCTGCTACTGTTAAAACTCTAACTCTCTCTCTCTCGCTCTCTCTCTCTCTCTCTCTCTCAATTCAATTTCAACTCAATTTCAATGCTTTATTGGCATTACTGTATACAAGTAGACAATATTGCCAAAGCAGTTTACAAAATATTACAAATACAATTTTGATTGCTTTGCATAGATCACAATAAGACAGATAGTTGAAAAAAAATTAAACAATTACAAATGTATATGTACAAAAACATTTATACTCAGGTACTGTACAAACTAAATGCAGTGTGTTGTAGGCCTGTGTGTGTGTGTGTGTGTGTGTGTGTGTGTGCACACAATGGGAGCAAAACAAGCCCATTCTGCATCACTTGTTTCCCTGTTTGTGTTGTGTTGCATGTATATGTGTTTAATGTATCTGTTATGGGATTGTTATTGTTCATGTCAATGTGGGTCTTTCTCTCTCTCTCTCTCTCTCTCTCTCTCTCTCTCTCTCTCGCAAGTGAAAGGTTGCATGCACGATATGTCCAGATTAAAGCTCCTACCTGCCTTCAATCGATTTACAGACTAATAGTATACAGACTAGTGGTGTTCAAATACAAATACACATCTGGGAGCTCCAGATATAAACAACTAGGGTAAGGGACGGCAATGCATTATACCTTATTAATTATAAACAAAATAAGAGTACGATGTCGTTTTTTCAATCCATTCCGTTCAGTGAAACAGTACGACAAGATGGATACAGTGAGGAACACGAACCCAAACACTCTGACACAGTCATGCGGGGCGTTTCCTGTTCCAACCACGATCACAGCTTCCTGTCACAGTGATGAGAGCCTTGCCACCGTGACTCACTAGCAAACGTTGTCACAGAAGGAACGTATGGAACCCAACCCCATAAGGCAGAAGCCCGCTCCTGCTTGAGGAGCGGGAGAAATAGAGCCGTTATACTGACTGCCTCTCTCTCAGGTCTTTCTCTCTCTCTCTCTCTCTCTCTCTCTGTATCTCTCTCACTTTCTCTCTGTCTCTCTCTCTATATATATCTCTCTCTCACTTTCTCTTTGTCTCTCTCTCTCTCTCAGGTCTTTCTATCTGTATCTCTCTCACTTTCTCTCTCTCTCTCTTTCTTTCTCTGTCTCTCTCTCGTTTCTCTAGATAATTTAAATTCTCTCTCATACAAATACACTCGGTTACTGATTTTGAATCGGGAGAGTACCCCCCTTCTCCCTTTTGGAATTTCGCATTCTGACACACTTCATTGTTCCAAACCCCACTTCACCTCACCTACAGGCCTCTTGGTTGACCTTTCAACCGACTTTCATCTCATTCACCCGCCTCCAATTAGCTAGCCCTCTCACATCCTCTCCCTCCCCTGTGCTGTGGCGTGCTCACCTCTTCACTGAGGGCTCGCCGGTAGTCGTCCAGTTCAGACAGAGACTGGTGCCCCTCCTGGAAGAACTGCGCCTGGGCATCCATCAGGGACAGCATCTGGTTCACACACAGGCAACACAACCACACAACCCAACACAGCCACACAACACAACACAACACAAGTCCCCTATTAGCACAGGGACACAGCACATGTCATAGCACCCTTAGCTGTGACAGAATGTAGCCGTCAGGTGAGTGATGGGCGACAGACCAGACTAGAGTAATTACGAGGTCTACGGACCCGAGAGGGGCGGGGGGGGCACAATGTAACAGGGTGACCGACCGCAGCCTGACGCGGGTCTCAAATCCCCTGTTCTCAGCGGACAACGTTTCCTTGAAGTGCCTTCCAACTCACCGCCATCAAAATGTCCGTCTTCTTTTTGGCCTCGATGACGTTGATCTGCAACACAAAAACAACAAGGGGACAGCTTTTAGGTGGCGTCAACATTTCCACGTTGTCATCCAGTGGAGTGTCAGCTAGTCAGTCCGCCTCCCGGGTGTTTCCAGACACAGGCCTGGAGGGAGAGCCGTCAGGCTGGGGCTGTTATCACTCACTGCTGCTCCACGGAAAGTCCCTTAACAGATAGGCTGCTGCATATTTTAGCACACGGCAGTTGTAACGCAGGCAGTACGGTTGTGATACACAGGGGGGGGGGGGGGTTACGTAACTGTTCCTTTTGGAGTCTTTGCGGGAGGCACGGAGCCATTCGACTCTTGTTTATTATTGGATTCCGAGAGTCTCTGAGTGTGTGTGTGTCTGCATGTCATTTCAAAGCAAGTAAAAGTGTTGTTCTTTTTTGGATCTTCCCCCTCCTTGTGTCTACGTACCCTCATGCTGTGGCGTATACATAGCACCAGCTCTAATTATACTCCAATCATAACATGGAGCACCGCAATAGCATGTTTGAAAAACCAGATTTTCCATTCTGAGAACAGGCAAAGTACAGACACGGATGTCCTTGGTGACCTGGAAGTACGAGCCTCCAACGACTAATCTACTCGACATGCTAACCCTTTAAAGCCCAGCTTGGGGAAGGAATGGGACACATGCATGTCAAACTTCTCCACGCACCGCGAGTAGCATGTAGTCAAAGGTATTTTTATTATAATATATATATATATATATATTTTTTTACTGTTTTATCTGTAGTTTGCCGCACGCCGGCCCCACGTACCTGCAGTACGTAGTCCAAGGCCTCGGAGCGGAAGGCGCGGCGGGCGTTGAGCAGCGCGTTGCTGGCCTCCTCCACCTCGTGCTGCTTCCCCCGGGTGGCCTGGGCATTCCGCCCCAGCGACGCCTCCAGGCTCTCGCTGCTGCGCTCAAACTCCTTACGCACCTCCTTGAACCGCCGCACATCCCTGGAGGGAGGGAGGGAGATGGAGGGTGGTCGGTGGACGACATGGTGGTTATATTAGTGTGTGTGTGTCCCCACCAAAAAGAAAAATATGTGCATTCAACAGATTTTCCTGTCTACGTTTAGGAGCGTTACCTGCCTTAATTTATGTTTTCATGATAGGGTATAGTATCACGCCAAAAAAATTTAACTAGGATTTCAAAGAAATGGCATCGCTAGGCTAAGGGCATTGCCAACTCGATTCATTAAAATGTGCCTTTAAATCAGACAGCAGGAATGGGAAGGAAGGACAATGAGTAATGCACAGAGAGAAAAGGGAGGTTTTTCAGCAGACAGAGAGGGGTAAGTGAGAGAGAGAGAGAGAGAAGGAGAGAGAAAGAGAGAGAAAAATTAGTGGCGGAGTAGATAGCTGAAGACTTTATGGCTACAGTTCAATGTACAGGAAAATCCATGGCAATGCACAGTGAAATCCATGGTAATGCAGTGGGTTAAATTGAGGCAGTTGTGCTGCCAGTGGTTTAAGCTGAGACTGTGCAGAACCAACGGATTGCGAAACAGCGACAGAGAACGCTCCATAACCACTCACTCTTTCACAAAACTTTGCAGCTTCAACTTGACAGACTTCTGTGTGATCTCGATCACCTCCTAGGAAGGTGGATCAAATAAAAAAGGGGAGATTTAGAGAAACCCATTCGACTAGATAGATAGATAGATAGATAGAGAGATAGATAGAGAGATAGATAGAGGCCCTGCTCCTGGTCATTCAAAACTGGGTGAAGATAATCTACTCACCCCCTGTTCCTCCACAATGTCTGACAACTTCCTGGAGAACTTCTCGATACACTCCTGGGTGAAAGAGAGAAATAACATAACACATCAATCTGTAAGACCAAGCTCTTGTCAACAAGGTAGGCTTCGTCACAAGTACTACAATACTTCCACATTATATGCAACAACTTCCTTCTAGAAAAAGGCCTTGACTCAGAAATTGTGTGATTAAAATTAACAGTGCCAGTCAAGCAGGGCCAGATCTCAGATCAGTTGTTACCACAGTACTGAGATACAGACGGGACACACTCACCCCCAGCATGCTGTCCCCAGAGCAGTGGCCTCCCAGCTCCCGTAGGCCCGTCACAAAGCTCTTGCTGGTCTGGCAGTA
Organism: Galaxias brevipinnis; assembly: GCA_036023535.2. Taxonomy (NCBI): domain Eukaryota; kingdom Metazoa; phylum Chordata; class Actinopteri; order Galaxiiformes; family Galaxiidae; genus Galaxias; species Galaxias brevipinnis. Next base: position 11,062 of record JAVQIZ010139435.1, on the reverse strand, counting down.
GGCCTTGCCAGCCTCCAACATGGAGTGGCATTGCTTCACCAGCTTCACACAGAGAAGACAGAGCGAGTCGATTGGTCAGGAGCGGATTAGGAAGCCCTCAGTGGAGAGCCAACGAACAGATACCTACTGAAGGCAGAGCCAATGCGCTGCTATGATTGGTTGCCAGGTGACAATCGATTGTCAAACCAGTGTGCTTTGCAACTCAGGGATCTTTGTTTGGTGACCCGTTCACACATAAACAAAGCATCTATATATTGATGTGATCCTAAGAGAAAAAGCTTGACCTTTAATTCAAATGTTTCTCTGAAACTCTAACAGACCCAAAATGGAGAATCGGGACTGTTGGTAGGAGGCCGAACAATATGTGGTAAGCGATACTTGATTCGGTGGGGTAGGGAAGCAGATGCAGCGGTTCTCTTTGGACTAACTCTGTCAGTGAAACAATTCAACCACATCTCTTCTCAGTTCATTGTCAACTCCCCCGAGAGGGCTGAACTAGGTAGGGCCACTCACAACTTCCTCTATTTCAAACACACACTTTAATGTGTGCATTCTTCTTTGGCGTCTGTGTGTGTGTGTGTGTCTGTGTGAGAGAGAGACACAGAGAGATTGAGAAAGAGAGAGATAGAGAGACAGAGACAGAGACAGAGAGAGAGAGACAGAGAGATAGAGAGAGAGAGACACACACAGAGATAGAGAGAGAGAGATAGAGGAGAGAGAGACCGAGAGAGAGAGAGACACAGAGAGATAGAGAGAGAGACAGAGAGAGAGAGACACAGAGAGATAGAGAGAGAGAGAGAGAGAGTGTGTACTGTGCCACCTGTCTCACCTTGTCCAATCGCGTTTCCAACTCGCTCACATCCCCCTGCACCACTTCGATGTCAGCCCTGAAAAAGGCATTGCGCGCAAACACACACACACACACACACACACACACACACACACACACACACACACATAAATCATAACATCATTAGACACTCACTGACACTTTGTCAGCGGACACCGCCGTTAGTCTTCCTCTGGCCATAGCTCCTGGCGGCTCAGAGGTGACAGGGCCACGCGGCCTGCGAGTGTCTGTCTGTCTGTCTGTCTGTCTGCACGTCTGTCTGCACGTCTGTCTGTCTGTCTGTCTGTCTGTCTGTCTGTCTGCACGTCTGTCTGTCTGTCTGTCTGTCTGCACGTCTGTCTGTCTGCACGTCTGTTTGTCTGTCTGTCTGCACGTCTGTCTGTCTGTCTGTCTGTCTGCACGTCTGTCTGTCTGTCTGTCTGCACGTCTGTCTGTCTGTCTGTCTGCACGTCTGTCTGTCTGCACGTCTGTCTGCACATCTGTCTGTTTGTCTGTCTGCATGTCTGTCTGTCTGTCTGTCTGTCTGTCTGCACGTCTGTCTGTCTGCACGTCTGTCTGTCTGTCTGTCTGTCTGCACGTCCGTGTAGCCCTACTTCTGGCCTGTCCTTCTCACGTCAGCGGCCCCAGCGCGTGGTTTCCGCAGCCTTCCGCCCAACGGCAGCAAGACACCAAAATGAGGTCAGAGTGAGGGGACGAGTGGGAGATACGAACCAAAGAAAACAGAAGCTTGATTGGAGGAGGAGGGGGAGATACAGCACAAAGATCAAACCCAGTGAGAGGAAGAGAGACTGCAGTGGCATATGGGATGCATTTTATATGTGTTTGTGAGTCTATGTGTGGGAGTGGGAGTGAGAGAGAGTGAGAGACGGACACAGAAATAGAGAAACAGACAGAGAGAACAGGCGGTATCTGTTTGTCTGCTAGTGGAGATTTGTTGTAGGTTGCGGGGGGGGGGGGTCAATTCAGGACTATTCACATTCAAATAAGCCTAACCCTGCGTGACGGAGCGGCTGAGGACGGGACGAAAGACAGGAAACGAAAAGAAAAACTTTAAAAGAGAGCAAACACAGCACTGATGGGTGACATTGCCTCAAACACTCTTCCCTGATTGACTCGGACGTTTCCTCTTCGTTAGACGCTGTCGAGTAATGCCTGCATGTGCACAAAATTAAGTGTAGACCTCAGGAGGAACGTTAGATAAGGTGCACCGCTATGCACTTGGGGTGTGAGACGCTGGCTCGAAAACATGAAAAAGTGTGTGTTCAAAACGTTTGACCTGAGTTTCCGTAGAAATCCACCCCCAGAATACACACTTCCTGTCTCCTGTTTATCACCTCTGTATCGCTCTCTTCACTTCCTGTTACCCCGTGCACACATACATGCTTCCTCGCGGTCGCTAAGCAACCAGAGACAGCGGTTTAAGGCAGCAACGTCTTGAACACAAATTGGACTGTATGTCTTTGGCTCACCTATTCTCTTTTTTGGGCTATCTATACGATCTAGATAGACCATTTCTATATCCAGAAACAGACGTTTTCTAGTCCTGTTCTCTTCTATTACAATCTGTAACAGCTGTGAATATGCTATGTAGTTTGGTCAATTATTCTTAGTCAGAAAATGGCCTACTTATGGGCCCACCTATACTCCTTCTCGCTCTCTCTCTGTCTCTGTCTCGTCCTCTCTCTCTCTCTCTCTGTTCCACCCTCCCCCTTCCCTCGTTCTTTTCTCGGTCAGACTCCAGACCTCACCAAGTCAAACTTTCCATCACCGCGTGCCTCATAAATGCACAAGAAATGAGAGAGCATGTGAAGGAGGGTGGGTCGGGGGAGGCCCATCGTTTCAGCAGGAACACCTTCTGACAAATGTATTTATTCTCAGTGCAGTGAGTTGAATAAATCGAGATACGAACCGCAGGAGACACCTGTCTTCAACTACTGACACTATTGCTTACCAGCATGTGAGAGAAGGAGGTACACGCACACCCATCGACATAAACCTCTTTTACCAGCAACTCACAAAAATAAACTCTACTTCCCAGGTCCCCTTGATTATACCAGATGTTCATTTATATGTCAACATGAACACAGTTTTTTAGTGCACACAAAAGCTGAGGCCTTTCTATGGAATTATGGACCAATAACTGAGGTCTCATACAAAACATCTGATGCTGCCCATGTACCTACGCCCATCACAGCTTAGTCTTCTCCTTTCAAATATCTATTGTAAAGGAGGCTGGACAGTCAGTATTTTTCTATTGAAACCAGTCCCCTTCAAGCTTTGTCATCAGAGTTGACAGTGACCCTCACTTTCAGCAGAAGGAGGGGACACTGAAGGCGATAGAACTAACTGAATCGCAATGCTTTTTTCATTGCAGGCCAACACATTATTACAGTGAGGTGGCAATTTGAGAGGTTCATTAGGATATTAGAGACTACAATGTTGGTAGAGTCAACCTGTCTTACCTGAAGCGGGGTGAATCTTTCAGACACTCTTCAAAGTCCAGTTTGACTGTCATCTTTCAGCGATTCCCCCGTTGTTTGTAGAACAAATTAAACTCTGTACTGATACTTAACCAAAGATACTAGCATTTTCCACGAATAATTGTTTTTGTTGTCAATAACATTTTACATTTGTAAAATGCAAAAAATTTATAATTGAGTTTTGAGGTTTTTGTACATGTATAGGCTAATCTATCTCCTACAGCATTGCACGCTAAAACGTAATATGCTAAACATCCGTATTCCATTAGTCTCAGTGTAAAGTTAGTCTAATTAACTGAACACTAACCAAGAATGAATGCAACTTATTCTATTCCCATTTTAATCATTTACAACTGTGGTATTGTCTCTCGCAGTCCGTAGAAACATTGAGCAAGCGCCTAAGGCAATGCCGAACATCCAAAAGTTTACCAGAGAGCGAAGATATTTGTCGAAAAATTATCCAGTGTATAAATAAATCATTTAGCCATGTCTGATAAAATCACACATTCCCTGGCATCTTCATTGAGGACCCCCTATCCGGCGAGGGTGACAGTTACAAAAACTCTCTTTCGTTGCTCTTTGGAGGTCCACCCTCCATGTCACTATTTCCGGGTACGCAGCTATTTGCGGTGAGAGGCTAGTGCTGGAGGGTTGGTACAGTTAGTATATCGTACAATATAAAGTACTGAGTCACGTTGCATTTAATTATGCAAAGCACACTGTTTGTAAGCTATACATTGAGTTTGACATTCGATTCAGCGTTATACCATTATGTTCTTCACAGAAAGGAAGCCGATGTGTCTTTCCCAAGTTTTAAACCGTAGTGGCATATTCTGCGCGCGGTAATATAAAAATGTGGAGACATATTCTAGGCTTCCTCCGGATAGTTGCATACTACAAATTCAAATTAATCATATAAGACCATGGTCTACATGCTAAATGTCAGACTTCATTCTTGTAAACATATATCCTAAGTATATTTTAAACATTTCAATAACCAAAACCACGAGTCTAATACCACCCTTCATTACACATTTATTTTAAGGGTGTGTATTCTTGTTAGGCAACTTATAAATCATATTAACGATGTTGTAACCTGTTCTTATGAGTCTAAGAAAAAAAAAGTTTGCACTCACGCGTATACACAGTAACCTCTCTCTCTCTCTCTCTCTCTCTCTCTAAACCTCCAATTAATTCACACACAAAAAAGAGACAAAACCCCAGCAGGACAAGAATAACTCTGCCTCAATCTTGTCAAAACATAAACTTGCTATGCAGAAAAGTTTACTCCCACAGTCGCCGATCTGTGGTTGACTGGTCTGCATAGCTGTATTTACTATGGCTCAAGGTTCATCATCTGTTTGTGTCTCTGTTGCAATGCACAGCCTGCATGCATACCACGAGAAAGCAAGAAAAATGCACACAATTTGCATTTTTAAACACACACACACACATACGCACACACACACACACACACACACACACATTGTATCTCTCTCTTTCTTGTGCATACAGCTGTTAAAAGCGTGGCACAAGTGAAATGTGGACATGGTGAGAGCATTGAAGTCGTCTAGAGACCGAGGCCACCAGATGACGGTGGGTGGCACTCCCTTGTGATCAACAGACGTCACTGCATAATAAGAAGTATTGCATTGTACATGGCCGGGCCGTTGAACATAAGCTATTGGCTACATCACTGTATAGAGCCTTTCCTCGTTATTGTAATAAATTTTAACTTTGCAAGTTCCCGTGCAAAATTGTGCAGTATGACAAACATGCAGTTTGCTTTTGATGTACACATATGTTGTTGCTTCAAAAAGTATACTATCTGATTTCCAATATTAAATGTCCTACCATTGTCAACCACAAAACTGACTAATATTTAGCTTAATGTGCGCTCTTATGTAGATGCTAACATCTGATAATAATAATGGTAAAAAAATGAAGGCCATTATTTTTATCTAAGTGTGAGCCTTATGTTAATGTGTGTAAGTCTGCTCGTGCGCGTGCGTATACTATGTACATGTTTGCCCCTCACTGGCACCAGAGTTAAAAAAAATCTGTCCCCATTCCGAAGCTCTTAGTCTTCTTGGAACGAAAAACGAAGCTCCTAGTCTTCTTGGAACGAAAGACGCGAGCCCTGTCCTGTGCCAAGAGGGGGTGTGCGTATGTTGAGCAACAGCACGTCAAAAAAGAGAGATTTTTTAAAGCGAGAGAAATAATGTTTTTTCTACTCGAAGAAGATACCGCAACAAAATATGAATAAATAACGACGCTGCAAAACTTGAAAGCCAGAGTGGTTCTTCACACTAGCTACACTGCAATTAAGGACACACGCATGTGTTATAGGCCTATATGTTTCAAGACGCGATAACGCCAGCCGCATAATCGTTTTCATAATGCGGGCGTGAGAGGCACATTGGTAGAGCGAGAATAGGCAGGACAGTTAAGGGCCAGCGGGGAAGCGGCTCACCGATATCGAGCCATAGGCCTACTCGTCTCTGCCAGACAAAAGGGGGCAAATCCGCAACGGTCAGAGGCAGCATAATGTCGAATCGAAAACATCGGGACAACCAAGAGATATGCGCCCGCAAGGTGCGGGAGCTTGCTCAAGCTGGAGTAAACAAACACTGTTTCGAGTGCAGTCAACCCGGGGTGACTTACATCGATATCACAGTAGGCTGCTTCGTATGCACGTCGTGCTCTGGAATGCTGTGAGTATAAATACATACGGGCATATCTGTAATGCCTATTAGATGTGTAGTGCATCTAGGCCAATTTTTTTTTTACCATTATAATTATCAGATGTTAGCATCTAAGCGCATAAAATCAGGCACTACACAACCTGCCCAGTAATTGTAGGAATAACAGCCAGCCGCGCACATTAGCGTAGCTTTCGTGGTGCCTCCCCTCATGTAGAGCATCATCCTTTCTAAATAGCCCATTACAGACAGACAATAATTAGACTACTACTTTGTCATTTCAGAAGTGCTGAATTTAATTTCATCATGGTCCAGGTTTGGTATTTCTCGTGCTTTATTGTATTACATTGTGCATGCATTGCAGAGCGCTGCCCAGTGTAGGAGATTATTCTACAGGCTGTGGTCATTTCACAAGATTTGTGTAATTCTCTGTGGCGAGATTTCTGCAACATACAGGCTTGCACATGTCTCGCCAAATGGCTTACAGTTTAATTTTCACGTGCACAGGAAAACCTAGGCTTGATCACAATGTTATATCATGTCTCACTATTTATACATTTGTCACTATTAATTTTGCAACAACACATTCACTCTCTTACACTGTCAATTCACGTGCCTTCATTTCTCTCTGTCTCTAAGTTACATACGTTAATTATTTTAAAGAAATTGGTCGATCACAAGAAACTGGACATGACACTTTAGGAACACATCTTCCATCTCTCATCTGTTTTTCCTTTCCTCCTCTGCCTCAGGAGAGGGCTAAACCCTCCCCACAGAGTCAAGTCCATCTCCATGACAACCTTCTCCCAACAGGAAGTGGAGTTTCTACAAAACCATGGCAATGAGGTGAGTGACAGGTAGGCTGTCGACTGCGTTCTGTGGTTGTGCTTGTGGGCGGGATTTGTATGCACCTGCATAGTTGTACATAAAAAGGCATGGGTAAATGGAATTAGATACAGGCCTTGATCATGGTGATCTTTACTTTGCAGACATCGGCCAGATATGGTTCATTTGAAACCCAGATGAAAGTTATGCCGGAAATATTTTGGCATCTAGAGACAGCAATTAAGCCTTTCCTTTTCCTCTGTAAACTTAATTACTACTCCAGTTACCAGCACCAGGGTTGTCTTCAAAGCTTGTTTTCAATTCTCTATGCTCTATCCTCTTCTCTTTTTTTCAAATTAGATAATGTTTACTTTGTGGTGCGGCTGGTTTTGGAGAACTAAGAAGCTGGTGTGTGTGTGTGGTAGTGTGTGTGTGTGTGTGTGTCGGGGGGGGGGGGGGTACAGTGGCACATTTACTAATGGAACATTTCAAATATTAAAGAGCCTTGGAAAAGGAAGATCAATGAGCAGGGGGATGATTCATATGTCAGCCAGCCTACTGCTTGTCAAAATGGTGACTCAGTCCCGTGAACGTATGAGTGGAGACTGGAGAGTCTGAGATGGGTATTAATCATATTTCTCTTGACATTTGTGTGCAGAGAGGAGGATATTTAACCGATGCAGAAAATAACACGTAATAAAGTAGTTAAGGAACGATTGTAAGCCTGCGTTCTGAGTTGAAATAGAGGCCCTTACCATTGATATCCATGACTATCGATCCTTGTACAATATTAAGAAGGATCCTGTGTCGGCAGGTTGGGAGGAGGACTTGGCTGTGCACTTTTGATCCAAAGACAGATGGAGGTTTTGACAAAAGGGATTCACAGAAGCTCAAAGAGTTCCTTCAGGACAAATATGAGAAGAAAAAATGGTGAGGAGGTTGAGTAATATCCCTACACTGACAGATGACTGGTTTGTTGAATGAGTAAGTCGTTGCACTCTAATTGCGTGCACACTCTCCTAACATATGTTGAACGTTGTCATAGTATGAATGAGTTCTAAAAGGATCATTGCGAAAGGCAAAAGGCAGCGCTAGACATAAAAGCTGCCTCCTAATTTCCCCCAGGCATTTTTCCAAGAGTAAAAACCGGAGGGACGTCGAGGGTCCATGGAGCCCGGGGGTCCAGGCCATCCCCTCCACCCTCAGCACCCTGACCAGCCAGGCCCCCACCCACAGCATGCCCCCCTCCACCAGACCCACACGGACAGTGGTGAGACACATGTGCACAAGGCAAGGGGCTGAGAGCGGTTAGCGTAGAGAACCAAAAAAATAGTATTGATCGTTTGATGGGGGAGACGGTGTTGCAGGGGCCTACACATTGAAAGACTGAGAAAGAAGACGCATGCTGGATAGAGACGTTTTGATGTGGGATGTCAAAATAAGAGGGAGCATTTACAAGCAGAAACCAGTGTGCGGTGTGCCTGCAGTGATGCATCACATCAGGCCGAAAGAGAGACAGGGGGGACCAAGGAAGATCTCCAGATAGCCCAGCTATCTATAACTTACACACATGAATAATAGAGACGGACCAGAAATACAGTGTCGTGACTTATTCCCTGTCTCTTCTCCTCCTCTCCTCCTCCTCCTCCTCTTCCTCCTCCCTCTTCTGTTGCTTCATCCCCTCCCCACCCCCTGTCCACTAGTCCCAGGCCCAGCTGACGTCTTGGGACAGAGCTCCCGCTATCTCGCCAGCTGACATGAGAGCGGACGTGTTCACCGCCCGCCCCTCGCGCTCCCAGAGCTTCAGGGATCCTCCGCTGAGAGGTAGAGGAGGTGTTGAAGCAGTCTTTCCGTTTTATTTATATCAAAATATCGATATTTATTCAAATATGGTACTGGTGTTGCCTACGGAAATAGTGTGTTTGCCTCGATTGAAATATTTGTTGGAAAATAAGTATGCAATCTTCAGCTCATGTCATGGTATTAGACCACGGTTGGTTTTCTTTCCGACCTTCTAATCTCATTCCAATCCTCTCCCTCTCCCTCTCTCCCTCTACCCCCCTCTCTCTCACTCTCTCTCTCTCTCTCTCTCTCTCTCTCTCTCTCTCTCTCTCTCTCTCACTCTCTCCCTGTCTTCCAGACCATATCATGTGCGGCATAGAAAGACAGCGTCCAGGCTCCCTGTCCTCGGCCATGGCGGCCCAGGGCCACGCCCCCTCCTTCCCTGCTCTCCCTCGCCCCTCTGGTATGACACGTCCCTCTCTCTTTCGATTGGTTCAGCTTTCCAATCCACTTCCTGGTCTCAGTGTTTTGTGCTTCTCTCTCTCCCTCTCCCTCTCTTTTTCTCTTGAACCCTGAAGCAAGCAGCACTTTCAAAAACAGCTTCACATTAGGTAAGTCACCAAAAGCAATAAGCCACCTTATAGTTAGACATCGGCACACAATGGGTCGCATCTGTAATGCAACATCACCCACTTAGGACCTTGGACACTGGACCATCTGTTCAGTATACCCCCCCACCCCCCACCCCACCCACCCACCCACACTCACATACATGTTTTAGAAACGCAAAGGGCCCAGATGTGAGAGCTGGTGGGGTCTGGTCAAGGGCACTGCCTTCTCTGAGGAACATGTTTCAAGCAACACTATTATTAGACAATAGCTGTCGACAAGAGACCAGCCACGGATTACTCACCCACTATACTGTGAGCGTATTGAAAACTATGTAGGCCCACTAGCATTCCAACATGGATATCGATCGAAGTAGGCTAGGAAGTATGTCTGATTCATTTTGCAGAGGCCAGTCTTTACCTTGACAACATATCAATCATGGAGAAGGTTTACTCCTCCGGTAGAAATGAGTCCGTTGTTGTGAATGTTGTTCTCAGTTTTCCTCATTTGACTACCTAACAATGCAACATTCCATGGCGGGGAGAAAAGCGTTCTACGGGGAAAGCAGTTGTGTTGAGCTTGCCTTTGGTTAAAGGCCAAGGCTGTGTTGAGCTTGCCTTTGGTTAAAGGCTAAGGCTGTGTTGAGCTTGCCTTTGGTTAAAGGCTGAAGCTGTGAAGGCTGAGGCTGTGTTGCGCTTGCCTTTGGTTAAAGGCTGAGGCTGTGTTGAGCTTGCCTTTGGTTAGAAGCTGAAGCTGTGAAGGCTGAGGCTGTGCTCAGCTTGCCTTTGGTTAAAGGCTGAGGCTGCGAAGGCTTTGCTGTCAGCAGAATGCTGGCTCTTGGCACTATGGTTTTGCTGCTTTTACAAACAGTGACGAGGGCTTCATACCTGGTTTACAACACGTTGGAGAGATAATAGCGTGCCTTGTCACATACACAAGATGTACTACGAGCCTAACGACTGTGAAATTAAATAAAAGTTGTTATTAAATTACGAAATATTCATTGTCTTTTCGCTGCTAAATTGCACAAAGCATCGAATGCGTATCCGTGAGCTGATGTCTTTCAGATGAACGTTGCCTCAGGTTACTGGTAAGTCAGTAACCACGGCAATGCTTTTACGTCAAGTCTTGAGTCGGCCATGTTTGCTTTGCCCCCCTTAGGTCGCACGGTGTCGACCTCCGGTAGCTCTGCTCCCTTCAGGGCCTTCCCCAAATCGCTGAGTGTAGACTTTGGGGGCCTCGGCCAGCAACCCCAGCCGCTTAGCACCCTGGGGCCCCTAAACCCCCCTGTGACCAATTCCAACAGTGGGGACAGATACGCCGCCTTGTCTCAACTGGATAATGTGTTCTCCGACCCCGCGCCTGGAACAGGTACAGAGAGAGTGTGTGTCTGTGGGGGTGGTGGAAGGAAGGATGTAGGTCGTTGCCAAAAGTGTGGGTGTGCATTGAAACTGTGGACGTGCTTACGTGCGTGCGTATGTGTGTGTGTGCGTGCGTGTGTGTGTGTGTGTGTGTGTGTGTTTTTTTTTAGAAAAGCTTATATGCTTACATTGATCTGTTTGGGTAATGTGAGGGATGTGTGTGTAGTGGAGAGGGGGAGAAAAGGTAGCTGAGAGGAAGAGAGAGAGGGAGAGAGAGAGAGCGAAAGAGAGTGAGGTGGAGAGAAAGAGAGAGAGAAAGAGAGAAGGAGAGAGAGAGGAAGAGAGGGAGAGAGAGAGAGAGAGAGAGAGAGAGAGAGAGAGAGAGAGAGAGAGAGAGAGAAGGGGGCGGGGGGTTTCTGATGCTGTCAGCTCAATATTATAGAATAACAAACT
>JAVQIZ010139427.1:0-16331 GCA_036023535.2 Galaxias brevipinnis | reverse complement strand
ATTGTCCAATTTTGGTGAGCCCGTGCGAATTGTAACCTCAGTTTCCTGTTCTTAGCTGACAGGAGTGGCACCCGGTGTGGTCTTCTGCTGCTGTAGCCCATCTGCTTCAAGGTTCAACGCGTTGTGCGTTCAGAGATGGTCTTCTGCATACCTTGGTTGTAACAAGTGGTTATTGAGTTACTGTTCCCTTTCTATCATCTTGAACCAGTCTGGCCATTCTCCTCTGACCTCTGGCACCAACAAGGCATTTTCGCCCAGAGAACTGCCGCTCACTGGATATTTTCTCTTTTTCGGACCATTCTCTGTAAACCCTAGAGATGGTTGTGCATGAAAATCCCAGTAAATCAGCAGTTTCCGAAATACTCAGACCAGCCCATCTGACACCAACAACCAATCCGCGTTCAAAGTCTTTTAAATCACCTTTCTTCCCCATTCTGATGCTCTGTTTGAACTTCACCAGGTCGTCTTGACCATGTCTACATGCCTAAATACACTGAGTTGCTGCCATGTGATTGACTGATTAGATATTTGCATTAACAAACAGTTGAAGAGGTGTACCTAATAAAGGGGCCAGTGAGTGTATATACACCCTTTATACACACGGCTGCATGGCTGCTATTGACTCAAACTCCATTGTTATGTTTGCTGATGACACATCTGTGGTGGGCCTGATCTCTACGAACAATGAGATGGCCTTCCTGTAGCAGGTGGAACAGCTGGTGTCAGGACAACCTCCTCCTGATCATCAACAAGACCAAGTAGATGATAGTGAGAGTAAGCAGGAAGAAGGTACCAGGTCCAACAGGCCAGCACTGACAGGTTTAGAGAGAAGGCACCAGGTCCATCAGTACTGAGAGGTTTAGAGAGAAGGTACTGGGTCCATCAGTACTGAGAGGTTTAGAGCGAATGTAGAGGGTCCACCTGTACTGAGGCTCAGGAGGGGCTTCTAGCCTCAGTCCACCCGAGTCCTTAAGGAGACCACCTGCCCCGACCCCCGATCCCACACATACACCCAATATGAACAAAGAGAAACTGAGAGTTTCATCAGAATTACCTGTGTTTGATACTAATTTATTACCTATCTCTATGTCCTCTCCTACATCAGGAATCCAAATTAAGGTGATAAGGGGAATTAAACCTGTAATGCTCCCATCTTTTTGGGATGCATACCAATGAAACATCAGAGACACCGGATGTTGTGAACAAAGAGGAGGCTGTTATCCCAGACTCTCAGAGTCCAGCTCATTAACATGAGAGAGATAAAACACTGAACCCTTTGGCCTGCCATTCACTGATTCATCTACTCTTCTAAGCACTTATCAACTGTCAGTCAATTCAATGTTGAAATTCACAAGAATAGTTAAGACAAGAAATCTTAATTTTCTACCTACACTACTAGAAGGTGGCCATCTTGGGATTAGGTTTGCACTAACACCAGGATGATGTTCTCTACCTTTGCCACCTCCCAGTAAACAGAGGCCTGGGGCGGGCAGTTACCTTGTGGCAGTCCCCTCCGGACAGGACTTCCTGGATGAAGACAGCCGGTCCATCAGGTTTGTTGGAGCCTCCTCCAATAGTGATGCCCAAGCTGCAGGACCGCACCACCGAGATGAGCTGGATAACGCCTTCCCCTGGATGGCTGAGGTTAGATAACACAGTGACCAGCTTCATCTGGATGGCTGAGTAAAACATTAAAGGGCCCTATAATGCAAAATCAGGTTCATACATTTATTTAGGAGTTCTAATAGAATAGGTTTACGCCTTTTAATGTTCAATACACAATTTTTTTCCCAAACTGCCTGTGTCTGCAGCACCTCGATTCACCCTGTCTGAAACGCACCGTTTCAGCTCCTGTCTCTTTAAGGCCCCCTGTCCCGGCGAGCCTGGTTTGCTCTGATTGGTCAGCTGGCCAAACAAAGGGAATTTGTCTTGCGCTGACAAAAACAGCGTTTTCTCGACATGGCGAAACCACTCAGCCTCCGTTCTGACTAGCTCTGGTTGAGGGCATGCCAAACATTGTTCAAATGTGTGACTTAGTGACGTAGATAAGTTACGGAAGAAAAGGGCGGACTACAAACAAAGCGTTTCAGGCAGTTCAGGAGCAGTGTTTTCTGTGAGCGAGAGCAACTTCCTTTGGCATGGACTATGGGCTTTGTAACTTTTCAGACCTTTTACATGCACAAAAAACGATATAACATACTAAAGGGAAGGGAAAATCCCAAAAAGCATAATAGGGCCCCTTTAACACAGTAACCAGCTTCATCTGGATGTCTGAGCTAAACATTAACACAGTAACTAGCTTCATCTGGATGTCTGAGGCATTATATTAACACAGCAACCAGCTGCATCTTGATGTCTGAGGCATTACATTAACACAGTAATCAGCTTCATCTGGATGTCTGAGGCATTACATTAACACAGTAACCAGCTTCATCTGAATGTCTGAGGCATTACATTAACACAGTAACCAGCTTCATCTGGACACAAGTGTTCCTGTCATACAGATTGACAAGCAGGGGTCTGGACACAGTTGATCCAGCCCAAACAAATACAAGCATAGACGTTGGTAAGTGCTCTGAGGTGTGAAGGGAGGTGGGTGGTGTGTATACCTGAGGGAACGCATCAGAGGTCCTGTGTTGTTGTACATGTTCTGGGAGCCCGCTGGACTCAACAGCAAAGGACTCTGGGAGCGCGACGAGGATCCAGATGACGTGCTCTCTAAGGCCCTGCCACCTTTGATGGAGACAGAGAGAGACATGAAAACATAGACTACCTTTGTATGGAGACAGTGTCACATGAAAACATAGACCACCTTTGTATGGAGACAGAGTGACACATGAAAACATAGACCACCTTTGTATGGAGACAGAGTGAGAGACATAAAAACATAGACCACCTTTGTATGGAGACAGAGAGAGACATAAAAACATAGCCCATGTCTGGTGGATAATACACGAGGGCCGTGCAAAATCAAGTGGCGGCCAGGCAGGCATGTGTTTTGATAAGCTCCAGTTTTCTTCTATATAAGGCCATGAGGAAACTGGTGCTCACCAACCTCTGGACACTCTTGTGTTGTGTTTGGTTCTAAGTACTTCATAATACCCAGCATGCTGACTGGTGGAGAGTGCCAATACCCCCTGTATGGAAAGATTTTCATGGGACCCCTTCGCTATAATTGAAGGTGACACTTATCTCCTCCAAAACTGTCAACATTGGCAGCGTGAATAAACATGTTTAAAGATTATAGAGCCAATGAAGGAACTTATAAAAAATCTAAGTAGGTGGTAAGAACTAAAAAATATTCTTAAATTAAAAGCTGAAAGCCTTCACTGTAAGATATAAATAGTTTTCTCTCTCACCCCAAACACCCATTATATTATACATTTTATACCCAAATATTGACTAGGGGATCATGAAAGTACAGGTATGGTTTTGAGTCCATATAGACACTCCATGGATGAACATTGGTGATTGTTGATGCATCAATGTATTCAATGTATTCAACTGCAAACCCCATTAAAAGTCGCATTCTAAAAATGGGATTGTCAACATTTCAATTGAAGTACATTGCCTTGAAAAACTGCCCATGTACAGTATTGCAGCTTTGTAAACGGTATCCTTTGTAACAAAAACACAAAACAGCCTATCTGGTGTGCACATGCATAATCCCCATTTATAGCAGCAGAAACAGATGTTCACAATTGCATAACAGGCAAATGCACTGTCAAACCCCATTTTAAAAGACTCACTAACTCCATTTCACTATAGCTATGGATTATCATGTTACTTAGTCAAGAGGTTTATATTTTCTATCTTGAAGTCAAACATCGTAACAAATCCTAACCAGGATTAAGGATATGATAATATATTTAAAGAGAAATTCATTTGTATTTCTAATTACTATTAGAATATTTTTTTTTGCTAGAAGAGATAATAAATAAAACTGAATTACAATGCCTACTTTTTAATTAAATTTTTTTTTTTGAAGTACAATTTCCCAAAAATAACATAATTAGAATTATTGAAAGTACCTATTTGCGCTAGATCCCTAAAGATTCAAGAGCCGTCAACCACGATTGACTGCAGTAATTATGAATATGAACAGACGTTACACTTGGCTCTACAGAAACATGACACAAGCGATGATGAGGAAGGAGGAGCGTTTGTGTTGAGGGCCAAGCTGTGGAGACGCAGAGGGACACAGACCCACCGTGGCGCGGCTCCTCCGCAGGGCTCCAGACACAGATGGGAGGAGGGGGGCCGTTAGTCCTACCTTGCTGAATAGGAGAGTTGCGTGTGGACCCTGTACTGCCACTGGATCCATACTTCTCCAGCAGCTCTGCAAATTCTCTCCTTTTTAAGGGAAGAGAGAAGAGAAGATTACAGACATCCCTCATTGGAACACACACACACACACAAACACACGCACACACACACACACACACACACACACACAGCTCTAAACGTAACATAACAATAATTATACCTGAACACATGGGCTTAAAGGTCTTTACACACCAGGGACGTTTTTTTCGTGCGATTCATTCGTTTACAATGAAGTTAATAGTTTTGATGCGTCAAATTCGCATTCGCCTTTTCGTGCCATTTATTCGCCATGTCCCGGTGTACACAGACCTTAAGCCATGCACAGGCATTTAGAGGTGGTGAGTATACACACATTACATGCGCATTCATTTAATCTAACCAATTTCATCAACTTCCTCTTCGGCCTGAGATCCCCCTTATTCAACATTATTTGTTTTTCCGTCACGTATTGATTTGTATTTAGCATTAGGATAAGTGGACCAGGGAAACTAGGGGATGCTTTTGGATGATATTCAGGAATCTTGCAGCCGGGCTGCTGAGGAGAATAGGGGCAATTAGATAGGGAGAATAAATCAATGACCTGCCAGACAATTATACCCCTTTCATACAGAGGTAATATACTGGCAGAATCCCCCAAAAAGGATTGCCTGCTTGCTGTGAGAAAATGGAAGAAGCTGCAGATGCAGAGGAATTGTGGTCAAATGGTATGCCGCCCTCAGACCTCCTCACAATGCGGCATTCTGTAAACAGCAGCACAGTATAAATGAGGGCACTAACCAATGACTGGATTCACACAAGTTACGTTCTGCAATTCTTACAACCCAACGCTATGACAAAGATAATTTTTCTAAGGAAACCAATTGCAGTAGTTACTACTAATGTACTCAGATCCAGAAGCATTCACTGACATTATATTAGTAGGAGCAGAGTAGTTAGACTTGATTTAAATTAGATTTTTGGATCATTACAATATTGAACCGCAATAACTGTCTAATCACGTTAAGAATTGATTTCATCCCCATGGCAAAGCACTATTTGGTAAGAATCACTGCATGCAGCAAATGTAAATGCAAATTGGGGAAAGTGAGAGAACAGAAGGTTTTTAATCCAGTATCTTGCAGCATTAGTTAACATCTCTCAGCTCCTTCACCTCTCCTCTCTAAGAGAACGCCTC
This sequence comes from Galaxias brevipinnis, assembly GCA_036023535.2. NCBI lineage: Eukaryota > Metazoa > Chordata > Actinopteri > Galaxiiformes > Galaxiidae > Galaxias > Galaxias brevipinnis. Next base: position 10,831 of record JAVQIZ010139427.1, on the reverse strand, counting down.
CCTCCCTGCTTCTCTTCCTCCCTCTATCAGTTTGTCGAAATCCTTTCTCTCAGTCCCTTTCTGTTCGTCTTCTTCTCTCCTTCTCTACTGCCCTCCCCTTTTGTCTGATTTTCTCTTTCTCCTCCGTTTCTTTCTCTGGCTGTTTGTAATCTGGTTTGGAAGCAGACACATTATCTCTGATAACATTGGAATGAAACTGATGCAACCACTACTAAAGGCGATGCTAGCACTGGCGGTGGGGGCAGGTGGGGACTTTTATTTTGTGTTGACATGCTGGTTTATCTCCCCTGTGGAGTATTCATCTTTTCAGAGGTCAAACTAGGTCTTGTGTAAGCATTGCCAGTTTAAAATAGAAAGAGTCCAAACCATGTATTTTGAAACAAACTACAGTCTTCCTCAGTCAAACTACAGTCTTACAAAAAAAAGTGTCTTGTTCTACATCTTATAATTAGAATGAAATATGGTTATACGCTATTTCACCATTTTGTCCTGTATTGTTTTTCTTTAAAATAACTATTATAAATGTAGCCTAGATGAAGAAAATATTTAATTTCCATTTTGTATTTCAATCCCTCCCTTCCCACTAATCTAAAAATAGCGGGGATTTAACGAGCAGGTTATTTTATGGAGTCTGGTGAGCAAGGAAGAAATGAGGGGGCATATACAGAGAGAGAGAGAGGCTTAATCCCCCACTCCCCCGCTCTCCCCTCTCTCCTCTTCATCCCTGTCTCCCTGTCTTCCTGTGGGTTGGTTGAAGCAGAGAGCACACAGATTAAAGTGGTGACTCACAGGCTCATCTAGCGCCTGGCTAAGCTTTCCTGACCGAGTTTACCCCTCACCCCCTGCTGCCTTTAAAACAAGGAGACCTGAGAGCTTCAAACCACCTCTGTTGGCGATATCCTCCTTTAAGTGTTCTCGAGCTAAGAATAAATAAATTGTGTCTGAAATCAAGACAAGCCCCAGTATCTCAGGACCCAGACTCTGCACGTTTAACAAACGAGACATACTCCTATATCAAATGAAGAAGAAGCACCAGAACTGATAAAGATCTCTCGGCCAAAAATGTTGGCAACACTTCCAGAGTCCTCTTTTAGCTATGGTGCCAAGAAGAGCACATATTGTATCTCTGCCAATGTTGGACCAGATCTACTTTATGGACAAATTATTCATTTTCTTTTTGAATAATTAAAAGCAGCAGCATTTTAACAGTCATACTTAAGAGAGTATAAATGCTACCATAAATGGAAGTAAAAATTATCCTTAGAGTTAAATTATCTCCCGACATAGTAAGACCATGCTTGAACATCCACAGACACAGTTTGACCATACTAAGACCATGCTATAACATCCACAGACACAGTTTGACCATACTAAGACCACGCTAGAACATCCACAGACACAGCATGCGTCCTCAGCTAAGAGCACGTTGATGTCTCACGTCTTACCTTGCCTCTTCGTCTCTGGCTATCAGAAGGCGCATGTGATTGCTGGCAGATGCCCCCCTCAGGACGTCTACCGCTCTGTCAAAACACATATGCCATCATAAGCATTGCTGCAGCAGAGCAGACTGAACACTAACACGTGCCATCATAAGCATTGCTACAGCAGAGCAGACTGAACACTAACACATGTGCCATCATAAGCATTGCTGCAGCAGAGCAGACTGAACACTAACACATGTGCCATCATAAGCATTGCTGCAGCAGAGCAGACTGAACACTAACACATATGCCATCATGAACATTGCTGCAGCAGAGCAGAGTGAACGCAAACCGAGAGATGGATTGGTGAGGTCATAGAACATGGTTAGAGTGGGAACTATGGTAATTGCCAGGTTTAGGATTGGAAGTGGGTCCAGCTTCTCCTTACCGGTCACTGGTGACTCCTATGAGACTGTCTCCATTCACCTCCAGGATCTGGTCCCCTGCCTGGAGGTTGCCTGTGGGGCACAGAGTCAACGAGTAGAGACGTGAATCAGCATTTATTTTTTCAATGCTGTTTTGCCCTCCAGTTCTCCGATAATATTCTATAGCTGTGTTAATATAGCATCCACGTTCTGTTGTTGAATTTTGCACTACTCATTAGTCATTGGCTTCACTTCACCAGCACAGCCCAGTAGATGCTGACTGGTGCGTAGGTTTCTCTGGACAAACGTGTAGTTTATTGGGCCAGGCCCATGGAATGGAACACTGTCTTCTTTCACAGAATTAAAAGGGTAATGACCCCAGGTTAAGTAAATAACTTGGGTCTAAAATGCCAGTAAATGTTCAACAATGTTGGAGTATCTTAGCTTTTTCAAGCATAAGGGTCATTTACAAGATTTGTTTTAGAACCTGGCCACGACCCACTGGTTTAATAACATTCTGTATTTCTCATATTAGCAACATGTTCAGGCTTTATTTCAATACATTATTTTAGAGAAAATGTAATGCATTTTTGTGTTTTATTGTGTATCATACCAATGGTACTGATAGTATTATAAAATCAGTATTCTATAATATGCATATTCATATTTAAGTTGTTTCTTCTATGGCAATATGCACAGTAGATATAATGAATCCCGTGACACACAAGCATTGGTACCCAATTAACATCCTAATCTTAGGTAACAAATAACAAAACTATTGTACTTTGTATATCTTCCTGCGTAAGTTCTGTGTAAGAAGTTCAAATAAAGGCCACCACTAGAGGCAGTTGTCTTTCAACATAAAGTCTGATTTCACGACTTTCCCTCCACAGAGAATATTGACAAGTTAATGTCACCCTATTGAAAATGTCAGTGCTGGTCTAGAAAATACAACTAATGTTGAAGAGAGTGGAGTGGCTCTTTAAGATGCCATGATTTCCCTTGCTGGGAACAGTATCCATCAATTACACAGTTATCCACAGTATTTTGCACAAACGGGATCCCTGCCAGAGTAGCAATGCGGAAAGCATTACTGACTATAAAGAACATGAGTTTGCTTTTACCGTTTACTAATACGGGGCATTATATTTATCTTTTTCACCTGCTTTTCCTGTGATTCTCTCCACCTGTTTTCAGTTGGTTAACTGGTTTATTCAGTGTATTTAAATCCTGCTTTGCAGTCCTGTCTTTGTCAGATTAATCTTTGTCGTGGGTTATAGGGTTTGTTTTAAAAGTGGTTTCTGTAGCTCTGGTCTTCTTTTTTCTAAATACGGGTCCTTGGAGTCTCTGGTCTTTGTAGTCCCTCAAACATGGACAGAAACTGTGACAAGATGCCAAGATTCCAACATTAACAGACACAGCAGAGATGGAGAACCCTCTGAACATAATTCATAATTTCAACCCTGTCTAGAACACAGCCCAGGCCCAGCTCAAAGTCTCTCCCAGGCAAAGGGGTTCTCAGGCGTCTCCAGGTTCCAGTCCTGGCCTTTCCACAAGGAAAGCTACCCAAGATGCCAGAGCCAAGTCACCAGTCTTCCAGGGGGCTAGTCTGTGCCTGGGTCTCTCCCCTGTAACCCTGACAGAAACTGTGACAATTTCACCAGCAAACGTTCCAAAACCTTTGAGGTTCATCCAGGTGCTTTCTGGGAAACTAAAGTGAAACATTGAGTTTAATTATTAGTAAGCAGTGGTTTCTGCCTCACTAAATCCCCTTTTTGCCCAGTGTTTTTCTAATGGTTATGAACACTCAGTGTAATATTATTAAACACTGCTTGCTCCAGCATGTTTGATCACACTTAGTGAATGATATTTTGGAAGCCTTAATTTACGCTCAGACTCAAAACAAAAGGACATTTTGAAAATATTTAGTAGCAGTTCTACTACTTACTACTTTAATTTCAATGTACTTTACTTTTACTTGCTATGTTCTTTGTTCTGTTAACGTGTGCATGTTTCATTCATTAGACACATCTTTGCTTTTGTGTGGGAGGCCCAGTCTCATTTTAGCTTACATTGCATTGGGCAGGCTGCCTTCTTGATCTTAGATCCCTTCGAAAGCACAAATCAATTGGTCATAAAACAGGTTTACAAAACTTTATCATCCTTGAAAGTCCAAAGAGTAAAACCTTTTCATTTTACATATATTTAGTTATCAGGGCATTTTTTCAAATATTGCTAACACTTTAGCTTTTGTTCCTTTTCCCATTAATTTATTCTGAAACACTCACCATCACTTGCAGCCATGCCACCAGGTAATACACGTTTGACATAAACCCCAAAATCTTCTCCTGTCGCCTCCTTCACTCCTCCTATGACTTTAATTCCTGTAAAACAAAACTGTTGGTTACTGCCCTCACAGAATCATACTGCATGTCTCTATGGGATGGAGTGTGTTGCTGTTGGTTACTGCCCTCACAGTATCATACTGCATGTCTCTATGGGATGGAGTGTGTTGCTGTTGGTTACTGCCCTCACAGTATCATACTGCATGTCTGTAAAAGTTACTTAGTTACGCTTTTATTTTGCTGCGGATTGCCACGTGTATCTCATAAAATACCTTTAAAGAAGAGAACATTATAGGATGAGAATCCCCTTCTTCAGCATATTCATGCTGCTAGATGTAGTGTGTTTCCTCCTCGTGACCCTCTCTGTCTGAACCGTGACTTACACACTCGGTGCTTACCTATATACATTTCATTTGAAGAATAGAAAAGTGTGTCGAATTTTGGAAAAAAACTTTTGATAATCATTTTGATAATCGGTTCTGTGTCTAGTTGTTTTGGTTGATTGTGTTATTAGTGCTGAAGCGATTGTAAACACAAACTGTAAAAACACTTTTAAGAAGAAACAAAGGAAAGGAAAGCAGGCAGAGCAGGTGATCCAGAGCTCAGAGCAACACTAGAGTATCCAGTAACAGTGGGACTGAATGATTCTGTCTGAAATCATTGGGCCATTGATGTAAAAGGTATTTTAGGAGATAATTTATTTGTTGAAGAATCCATGTATTTATTGGTTTAAAGGCCTGGACTCACTGCAGCAACGATCGGTCGTTTCCTGTTTTAGCCTAGGTGTGTTCCACAGCTCAAACTCAGTCAGTGGCTTTTCTCGCCTACAAAGACGTTCTGAAATGTGTTGTTGGGGTGGTGTATTACAGAGTATCTGCAATGCAATTCTTTTGACCGACTCAAAAGCAACTCGCCGATCTGAGAAGACAGCCGACCATCGGTGCGGTCTGTTCATGCCTTCATGGATATAAGCAAAATGTGACGGCATCAAATGGTATCAATTGTTGGAAAGAACAGATAATATTAAAGTGTGCTCGTTTAGGTCATACTCATAGACCAGTTTAGGTCATACTCATAGGACCAGTTTAGATCATACTCATAGGACCAGTTTAGATCATAGACCAGTTTAGGTCGTACTCATAGACCAGTTTAGATCATAGACTAGTTTCCAGGTACTTTAATTGACAGTTTCCTACTGGACTGGCTGAACAAGCTTATTTATCTGAAGTGCTCATCTTGGAGTATGGCATAATGGATGTTATTACATCCTATCCTGTGTATATTGAAAAAAATATAGCTCCTGGAAAGTGCTGTATTATATACAATGCAAGATAAAGACATATAGCTACACATAATCAAATTGCATGAACGGGGACTCCAACTCACCACAGGGCATACATGTGACAAGGGCAAGAGAGGAATTAGATTGAAAAATATGTACAATTCCAATAAGGATGCATGTTCTATAAGTAACTAAAATGCATCACCTACAAGCCATAGTTTACTCCTGCATAAGATGTTGTACTGTTGTACTTCAAGCACAAGGAACCTCACAGCACTGCAAGTCTACAAAGTGAAAAAACTAAACAAAACGATATTGATAATTTGTTCTGCTTGATTAAACCTAATCCTTGGGTTTCCAGAGGCCTCTTGCTGGTGGCTATTTCAACAGATGTGCATGAGCAGGGCTTTTTTTGTGCATGTGTGTGTGTTTGAAGTGAATGTTTAGAGTGCTGAGCAGTCAAACTGAGGGAACTCTTCTAAACAACCCGAGCCCAGGGCTTTGACCACATGGCCCATTTTTCTCTGAAATACGATGTCTGCCAGCAACAAGCCAGTTAGAACGAGGGCATATTCAATACAAGCCTGTTGCCAAGGTGCAGCAAAATACTCATGAATGACTGCAAACCTCTCAGGCTAGAGAAGGGAATTACACTAATATGTTTGGGACGTACATAGATTGTTGGTATTCTAACAATCATTTCTGGCCTATGGTGTACCTTACCTTACCTCTCGTTGTCGTGGTGACAAAGACTGTAGAAGCACTACATATGTTTCATAAATAGAAGAAGATAAACGTGACTCACCCAGACCATTCTCACAGTCTGTAAACTCCATAGAGTACACGGCACGGTCCACTCCATACGGACCCATTAGAGTCCTGTGAGACATGGGAACAAAAGAGAGAGGAATGAGCAGTGCTGCTTTTTAAACGTTAAGGTTAACGCTATAAATACGGTACTCTCTCAGTGACTATAAGCACAGACGCTGGAGGCGTATTTGCTTTGCTAAGTTAATCCCACGGCTGTTTCCCAGTCCTCAGCACTTCTGATATTAAGCTGAGGTGATGCTACTGTTCCCATAGTTCCAGCAGCCATTCCCCCTGGCTCACTCCTACACACTCCAAATGAAATAGTCTTAACCACATAGAAAAACAACAGCGTCATGTCCCATGTCTAACCATGAGAAAAGCATGGGTGCGAAAAGTGTCTCTCCAGCCAGCACTCAAATCTATAGTGTGTTGCAGCTGAGAGCCATACAAAATAAGAAAAACATGTCACAAGAGACCACAAGAACGGCTTTGTCACTGAATCATTCAAAGAAAGAATACATCCGTTTAACTCCTCCAAACATTTTGTAATGATCTCTGTATGGTAACCCCTGTTCAGTACTAGAACAGAGCTTCCAAAAACAAAAGGTCAAAGAGGTTTGCAACAGCACAAACATTAAATTATCGGCTCTATTGGTCTGGGATCTGTGGAACAGCCGCTGAATGACAATGCCACCAACAAGCGTTCTTGGACACAAAACGGGCTTTAGATAACTTGGATAGGACTTCTCGCTATCTCATGCTTACAATTATATGTGCGTAATCACCAAGTCATGTGGACAAAATTTACACTGAAGCCCAAATTATGCTTTACTCTGTCCTTGCAGAATGCTAATCCTAAAATCCTGGTTTCTCTTTTGGTATTGTTTCAGGTCAGGCGTTATATAATAGTCTCTACTATTCATGTTTAGTAAAATGATGGAACTGGATGTTTATACTCCTTAGTTCGCCAGATTTTTTACGATAATAGGAAACACTAGCATGCTGACTGATAACCAGAACGTGTAGTTTGAACCTACTGTTGCGCATGGGCCTACTATGCAGGTTGGCTCCAATCAGTGCCCTAACGTTCATGGTGTTGTTTAGAGAGCAATAAACCAAAATACCCTAAACCTTACCATCGCCTTTCACTGACATAATTTTCAGCAAAACAGCATAACCACTAACCAGATTATATGTGGTTGTGAATTATGATAAAATAATTCAGGTATTTGTAAGTAGCCTAACCCTCATCAGCTCATGCGCTCAGGGCGCACAGCTTGCGTAAAACATTTCTTACCGTGTAGGCGACCAGGGTACACACTTTAATCTAATATCGATATGGTAACCAAAAAGCTTGGCTACTGAAGAATTCAAACAGTATTGAGAAAAAAGCAGACAGTTTCAAAGTCTGAGAACATAAGGGAAAACAGAGCTTTACGCGAGATGCTTTGCTGATACTTGAATATCAAACAAATATACCATTATATTACCTACCTGCTAATTATGACTGCTCCTTTAAACATAACAGAAAATGTTGGCATGTTTTATAAAAAATATTTTCCATCCACGACGGTTGGTGATCTCACACTGCTGAGTTCACCAAAACCTTCAGCCGCGCGCTGAAGTCTTTCTCTGTGCGACACACATGATCATTTGGACAATGCGCATCCGTTAACATCCCACCACGCAGTTTAAGGATCAGTCTAGTCAAGAACATTCCTTCAAACACAGATTAAATGTATTGCATAACAAAAATTAATGATAAAAAAGGGCAACACGAGTAATGTGGAGCATTTTAAATTTTGCTAGCGGTTGGCAAGTTATTTTATCTGTGGAAACAGTGCGTTTAAAAGCATATAAGCAAATCATTTGAAAATAGATTTTAGAAACTGAAAAACTTACGACTTTGTCCTACGTTGCTCCTAACCTACATGGCTCAACCCTGTTATAATTGTTGCATTCTTCGTGAAAGTATGAGATATAATATTTAATTATGGGGTAATAATTAAGAAATATTACCCATTTGAAGCCATGTTACAGAAATGTATTTACGTGCTTACACCTTTTTATTACAACCCACAGTTAGTTTCAAATTAAATAAAAAGCTTTAACATGCTAGAAAGTACGTTGGGTAAATTCAGATCGGTGCAAAGCTGCTGTTATGTTGGCACAATAAGGAATACAATGGTAGGTAGTGTGTAATTTTTTTAATAAATCATTGGCGCTGAGGTGAGGAGCCTGTTGCTTGCTTTACTTCTATTCAAGTTTGTGAACTGTTGTTTTATTTTATTTGTTTACTGTTTAATGTTCACATATGCATGTTATTTATTGTGCCGAGTGCCAAACTGAAATATATTCAGTCACAACTTGGTCTTTCACTTTAAAAAAAAGCAATTAATAAATACAGTGTACTTTGCCTGGATTTGGAAATTGATTGGTTTGCTCAACCTCATTTAATTAGATGAAGTCTAGGGGCTCTGATAGCAAAATCTTTGTTATCTTGTCACATATTATTTCAAAATCACAATTAATTCATATCTTGTGATATCTTAAATTCCAAATTTTGTTTTGATAATTTATTTTTTCAAGATTTATTTTTATAGAAAGCAACTTTTTCTATTGAGTTACTAAATGTTAAGCACTTCAAGCTTCCCATGAAACCTCTTCTTTTTTTTTTAAGTCATGATCAGCCATCGAGAATTTTGGCCCCCTCATTGATCTATTATCACTTGAAGTCTTAAACTATATGACATTTGAAGGTAGGTAATTTCAATCCATTTTATTAGATTATTTGTTTTATACTATTAGCCATCTAATATGTTGTTCTGTTTTCTATGTAATATCATTCCGTGTCAAAAAATATGTATGCAGAAAATTCGAAAAGGTGCCCTGTAACTTTCAAGGTATCATAAAAAAAGTCAAAACAAAATGTTGAACCATTGTTTGAAGCGTATATTGTGTGTACCATTGTTCCTTATCTTACCTCCCTTGCATAGCTTTTCCTTTAATGAATGCACTGGCCAATCATCCTAATCAATGATGTTTCTGGGTATGTGCTGGCAGCCTGAGTCCCGGCCTCAGCTGGTCCCTGTGGGTGTGGGTCAGACCAGGGCTGCATAGAGAGCACTTTATTTGACTATCCATCTTAAGGAGTGACTGGACTGCCTTGCCGGCGTATCTTAAATGTAGGACCCACAAATTGCATCATCTGAGTTATTTCTAATGAATTTGCAGTGAATTGTAGAAAAAGAACGAGCGGTAAACTGTGTTTAATTGTAGTCCTACGTTCGTTTGTTATTAAATTGTTAAACAATATTGTGTATATATACGAATATATTAAGAAGCAAAATTATTCTCCCCTCCTCCATTCTGCTGCCATGGCAACAACGTTTGCAGCAGAACTTTAATCACCACATCTGCACATTTGTTAACAGATTATGGGATAATCCCATACACATTGAGATATCACAGGGGGCTAGGCCCAGACAGCACGCACATAGAAACACACACACACACACACAATCAGGAACCCACAGAACAATCCCTTTGTCCTCTCCCTCTCAGCGCTACTTTTCTCATGTTCTATCACTATGCTCCTAATCTATTGTCGCTTCCTATTTCCTGAAGCTGACTCTAATGATCTACTAAACCCAGCGGCAGCAACACCTCCTCTGCTGTAGGGAGGTTTCACCTCCTACGACTTTAACTTTGTGTGTGTGTTTGTGAGAGAGAGAGAGAGAGAGAGAGAGAGAGAGAGAGAGGGGGAAAGAAGAAGTGACAGGTTGAGAGCAAAGGAGAGAGTGAGAAAAGTAAGCAGTCAAACATTTATTCTGGATGGTTGACAGACAAGGTAGTAAAGAGGGAACAACACTGCCCTCTGGAGTCTGGAGGAGAGACGAATAAACAAGTTAGCACTGGTCATTGATTTTCCAAATAAAACAGTCGGATTAGCTGAACAGATGTAATAAAATTTTCAAATGTAATTCAATAAAAAAGCCTAAGTTTACTTTAACCTTCAATGAGGTTACTCTTATGCTGCTCTGTACTGATTTGGGCTATTGAACAATACCACTTGACAAGCTACAAATTAGTGATGAGAGAGTGATAGGCTAACCAGTGCACAGCATAGCATAACGAATAGCCCTCTACTTGTGCATGACATTTTGATAATAGGCGTAGGATAGTAGGATAGAAGGAATGTAGGCCAAGAACATTTAGGGGGAGTTCAAAACGTGCTCATCGCTGGAGTTCTGTTTTGGGTTTGAATAAGGCGTCACAATAATTGCATATCTTTATAATCAAATAAAGGTGGTGTATACATTCAAATAAAGGTGGTGTATACATTCGAATAGATAGAGGAAAGTTTGGTCTCCAAATTGGAGAGAGCGGGACACATATTATACATTGTAAGCTTCATTTGGGAGGATAATCAGCAAGACTATTCAATATAAAAAAGATTTGCACCCCACCGGACTAAGGATATCCTCCCAACCTTTTTATATCTATATATATATATATATATATATATATATATATATATATAGATAT
>JAVQIZ010139392.1:0-37857 GCA_036023535.2 Galaxias brevipinnis | reverse complement strand
TAGGCTTGATAAATATAATCAGATATCTTTATGTTAAAATACAAATATATAATTGTGTCATTTGAGTATCAAATTGTTTCACTAAAGTTGTCATATTTAGCTGTATATATGCACCTTTGGATGATTAATATTCCTCAATTGAAGGTCTTACCATCGCTGTCGACTCATTTTTTTGGAGAAAGTTGCTGTGGCCTGAGGGCCAGGTCCTCTGGTACAACACTGTTCTGAATAAAAGCTCCGACTGGGGAATATCCTTTCGTATACATACAGTTTAAATAAATGTTCTAGTGAACAACGTAACTTTCGTAAGAAAAAAGGCTTTTACATTTATTCAAAACTAAGTCGGTGGCTCCCTAGCCCCATTGTCACCAATGAAAAGCACCCTATCTGTATGCCTCGTTTCCTTGACTCTCCGGCTCAGTAAACCTCCCCCTTTCTGTGGTATTTTTACTCTGCTGTGCCCCGTGCCCTGGGCTGCACTGTGCTGTTTGTCCCGCTAGGCCTACTGGACAGGCGGATGGGTGTGCTGCTGCTGCCCACCGTGGGCTTCATCCTTCTCTACTCCCTGCTGCCCCACAAGGAGCTGCGCTTTATCATCTACACCTTCCCTGTGCTCAATGTAGTGGCTGCCCGTGGATGCTCCTTCATGTAGGCTGCCCTTAAAAATCTTCAGGAGAAAAAAAATAATTAAATGGAACATAGTCTAAAATCCACTAGCTCGTTTTAATGCTTGTTGTATTTGATATAAAGTTTAGGTCAAGGGACCTTTATCAGGCATGTCTGTTCACCATCAGGTTTATAATATTTTGTGGTATACAATAATGTTTTTGCATTCAATAATATTTGCTTATATATATGATACATACTGTTTTTAAAAAAGAAAGTTAAAATACAGTTTTACCATTATAATAATGTATGTGTTTCCCCTGCAGCTTGAACAACTACCACAAGTCTTGGATGTATAAATTAGGTTCCTTGGTTGTGGTAGGTCAGTTTGTGACCAATGCTGCCTACTCAGGCATTTCTCTATATGTGTCACACCACAACTATCCTGGGGGCAAAGGAATGCTTGAACTGCACAGACTAGTACCAGCAACATCAGGTTGGTACAGTAAAGGTTTGAAGACAATCCCCTCATATTTACAGTGCATTCAGAAAGTATTCAGCTATGTCTGTTAGTAGCCAAACATTACCTCAAGCGAAGGGTGTATGTGGGGAAAACGAGTAAAAAAAAAAGTTAAGTCCACTTTCTGAACAGGGGATATTCATTTACTTATTCATAGAAGGTTAGAATGTCAAGAAAATGTCTGTTGGAAATCTTGATGCTTTTCTTGTTTTTCTGTGTCTAGATGTCTTTGTTCATGTTGATACATTTGCTGCAGAAACTGGTGTGTCTCGCTTTTTAGAGCAGAACAGAAACTGGAGGTTAGTCGCTGATTCCACTTTCTGCAATAAAGCTGCACGAACATGCATATTTAACAGATATGAAGATTAATCCTTTTATTGTTGATTTGCATTATGTTTTGCAGGTATGACAAGAGAGAAGATTTAAGCCTTGCGCATCCAGATATAAACCTGTACTCTCATCTTCTGATGGAGGCTAATGTCAGCAAAATGGCAGTACTGCAGGATACTCACCAACCTCTTGCTTTCATCCAAGGATACAACAAAATTGTGTTGAGTCCTCTCAAGTTCCCTCTGTTTAGTGTAGAGCTAGAAAGAAAAGCAGTTTTAATGGAGAGGAAGAATGAACCTGAGCAACAGACCAGGTGAACTGAGAAGTGCTGTGATATGTATGAGGAATGTGCAGTGTTTTACTATCTGACCAAAGCTTGGACAATCATGTTTCCTGGTCAGTGGTGTTGTATGGTTACACAATCAGCTGTTGGTGTATTTTATAAAACATTATGAGGAGAGTGAGAAATAATGTATGCTTGTATAAATAAAATATAACATATAGAGGGGAAAAAATAAGACAAACTGAAAATCACGTTTGAGTCTGTTTCTTGGCCACTATTCTGTAGGGGTAAATAAATCTAATGTTCTATTCATATAATTAGAATCATTCCAATAATATAGTTGCCTAAATAGGGCACTTGACAGGTTTACATCTTGCAGAAGTTAGAACTAACCCAATATGTGTACCTGATATTTGTGTGTGGAGAGGTGTGTTGTAGTCAATACTGGAGTATTATTCATAATTTACCAACAAATGGCTGGCGTTGTAATTTGGCTGGGTAGCAAGATATTTCATGACAGTGTATCTAGTTATTTGCTATTGCTGCCACAGTAGGAATTTTAACATCAACTTACCATAAAACATGTTTTGTGTGATTTACAGGTTGGCACTGTCTACATTAAGATATATGGGAAATGTGTATTGCTTTAATAAAATGTCCAAAGTATCTACTTTAAGTTATTGACTTAATTTGAAGATATTTTTGTCCCTGCAATTTTTTTACGTTTTTACAGATGGATTTTAACAGAGCAATTGGTCAATAAAATATTATTACATGTGTATTGTGTGTTTCTTGTGATGTATGTACTAAACTTCACTGTGCAAATGATATTTCATAGGATCTAGCCTAAAATAATACTCACAATTAAATACTAAAGGAAAACCTTTATTTACAAATTACCACAATATTTGCATGGTTCCAGTCTCAATGCTAACACATTTATCAAATTAAGTTCATAAAATATTATTTATAAAACAGGTACAGTACGCTGATTTACTCAACAATTAACCCATAATTTAATCCCTGGAAAAAATAAAACTAAATAAAAATTGTGCTTGAACAACAAATTGTATATTTCCAAACAAATGCTTATCGAGAAAATACAGCAATAGTTTACATTATCTTATAGGAAACATTTCAGCAAGTAAAAAAACTAAACAAAACTATTTCTAATCAACAGTACCATCAGCCACAAATTCACAATGAAATAATTAAATTAACTTAAAAATATCTTTCAGTCACAGCATGTATTTTGGGCAATGTTTTCATCCCGAAACCCACTCCGCATGAATTAAGCCATCACTTTATGCAAAAAGTCATTTGAATGATTTGCGCATCATAAAAAAAGTATTTACAGCATTTTGACCTGAAGTAGTTTGGATAAGGCACACATAGAGAGCAAGACACAAAAACAACAAACGCATCTGTATACACCCACAAAATATCCACACACCCTACAGCTATACACCCTCCCTCCCTGATACACTTTTAACCAACATTAGTTAATCATTTAAACAACATTAGTTAATCATAAGTGTTAGACAGTAGTACACACAGAAAACAAACGGCCCAAAACACTCAAATTATTACCAGTTTCTGCCCACTTACAGTTTACCCATCAAAAAGAGTCAATTCACAGTTCTGCGACTCGCTCCTTGATACGTGTTAGCAATGGTTTTATCAGTACTGATAATAAATCAAGGGAAGGTTGACCTTTAGAAAAAGAAGGCCCTCCATGTTTTCTAGGAAAGGCCTAGGCTGGTTCAGAGCACAGTTCACACTGGCTGTGCTGAACAGAGTCTCTGCTGGGACAATGCTTGGAGGGCAGCCCACGTAACGGACAGCTACTTTGGCAAGTTCCGGCCATAGGACCTTTTTTAGGTTCCAATAGTCTAAGGGGTCACAGCTTTGATCTAGAATGTCTTCTTCGAGGTACTCGAGCACAGCAAGCTCCGAAGATTTGGGCTTCTCCTCCTGTTTAATTTTGTGTCTGATGTCATCCATGAGAGACCACAGGTTGTCCTTGTTTGAGGGAGAATTGTTGGATGATACTGGTGATTCACTGCAACCATTGTATAGTAAAGGCTTTGTTTCAGCTGAGGTAGAAAAGGACACCTCAAGCTCTTGGATGAGGTTTTGTTTGCATTGCTCTGCCTCCTCCTCTGTGAAGAGAGAGGTTTTGTATCGTGGGTCCAGCATTGTGGCCCAGGTGAATTTTGGGTCATGCAGTGTTGAAGACATTCTGTTTTCCATAGCATCCTTGAGAGACTTTAGCATGTTGTCAATGCCCATTGTCTCGTCAAACAGCATGTCTATCTTCCTATTTAGGATATGAATTAGTGGTATGACTTGGCCCAGTGTGGCAGTGCGGTTGCTCATTTCCCTGCAGGCAACTTCAAAGGGTTTCAGGGCATTGCACACTGACTGCATCACCTCCCACTGGTCACAGCTGATCATTTCCCTGAAATTACACTCAATTGACATCTCATCAATGGCTTTCTTCTGTTCCACCAGCCGCTCAAGCATGAAAAAGGATGTCCGCCATTTAGAAGGGACGTCCTGAATGAGCTGATTTTCAGGAAGCTGGTGGACCTTCTGCAGCTCTGCAAGCTTCTCTTTTGCCTTTGCCGAGCGATGCACACGCTCACAGATCTTCCGGGCGATACTCAACAGATTCTGAACCATTCTCTGGCTTTTTATGGCTTCACTAACAATGAGGTCCATGGTGTGTCCAAAACACTGCACTGTGACATGGTCACTCTCATCCAGGAAGTTTCTTATGGTCTCATTATCCGTCACGGTGAACCCTTTCTTCAGCCCTGATGAAGTGATCCAGGAGTCCCAGAGATATTCTAGCTGCTTCTGTATATTGAGCATGTCGTGGTCACACTCTATTTGAGAGACACTGAGGAGAGCAGAGCAGTGGAAGTCCTGGCCCTGAGGTCGCACACTGGACTCATATGTTGCCCAATGGGCAGTGAGGATCAAATATTCTCGTGTCTGGCTACTGACCCATATGCTTGTGGTAAAATGGATCATACCACTCTCTGCTTCTTTAAGATGTGTGAGAACTACCTCTTTCACCTTTTCGTACATGTCTGGTATGGCAGTGCTGGTAAAAAATGAAGAGGAAGGTAGAGAATATTGAGGCTGAAGGTACTCTAGTAGTCGGTTCAAGCCTTCGTTCTCCACAACAGCTGATGGCTGAAGATCCAGTGCAAGCATTTCTGCAACGAGTTTGGTTATTCTTTTGGCAACCGGGTGGAACTCATCAAACCTCTCACCATTCTCTTCGAACACAGAGGTGTCCATGAGCTCTTGTTTAACGTGAATTACAGCAGACGACACATTACCTGAGTTATTACTATTGTTCTTATTTTCAAGAACATGTCCATGAAACCTCTGCATGTGCCTGAAAAGGCAACTTGTGCCTAGGTTTGTAGTCTTTTTGCCTCGGCTAATTGTGCGGCTACAGTGCAAACAAATCACTTTTGTTGGATCAGCAGGGGAAATGGAGAAATGATTCCACAGTTTTGATGTCTTTTTACTGAACACAGGCAACGTTTGTTTCTTTTTCTCACTGGCAGGACTATCAGTCTCTTTGGATGAAACTGCATCTATTGCATTTAGAGGGTCGTATTGGTGGAGGGAGGAATCGTTATCATCGGTGCCTTTTTGGTTTTTGAGGACGTCTGGGTGCCGTCTCATGAGATGTCTCATCAGGCAGCTGGTTCCAAAGTCCCCCCGTTTCCCCCGGCTGATGACACAAGGGCAGTATCGACACAGCGCTTTCAGCTGGTCCACTGGAGAGACTATGAAATGATGCCACACTTCAGATTTCACCCGTTTCATTATTTTCTTGTTTTGTTGAAAAATGGAATGGTCCTGATTGAGGCTTGATCCCTCTGTGAGACCACATGGTAAGGAAGGTAATGGGGCATCCTCTTCTTGAATTCCAGAGGAGATATTAAGGGAAGATTCCTGACCTGAGAGATTCAGTATTTCATCAGAGTCCTCTTTCATGTCCATGTATTCATCAGTGCTTTGGGGCACTTCATCTGATATGATATCGGGTGAGTAGGGAGGTAAGTTGGATTCCTTTTTTATGTCCAAAGAGTCAAATAGTTGTGTGCGGGACAGGAGCGAAGGAGGGTTTGTATAGGGTGGTGGAATGTTGGAGCCCTGTCCATTTTCCTCAATGACAATGTCTTTGTGGGCCCTCCACATGTGGCGAATAAGACAGCTTGTCCCCAGGTCTTTCCCGTTTTTACCCCTGCTAAACTCATTCATGCAATGTATGCATACTGCTTTGGAGCTATCAGCTGGGGACAGGTAAAAGTGTTTCCACACTGCTGACCTTCGACGAGAGCTTGCGCTTTTCGGGGTTCCAGACAGTTGGTCGGACCCTCTTTCCATCAAATCCTCACCGCTATTGTTGTTGGAATGTGAGGATGAGAGCATGCCACTGATGTCATTTTTGGCACACGGTTCTTGTTTTGGTTCGACTTTGGGTAACACCTCTTTGGACAAAGTGTCTGAACCTTCTGCCGAAGAGGTGGACGGTGAACTGTTCTTTGTGGCAGGAGTAATAATGGTACCTGTCAGGTCTCCATTTTTTGGTGAGTTTGAAGGAGGTATTAAAGATGACACAGGAGAACTTGTCAAATTGTTTGAGGTGGAATCACCATCTTTTAAAAGCACAGTGGGGTGAGCTCTACGAACATGCCTCATTAAACAACTTGTACTGAGGTCTTTCTCATTCTTACCACGACTGAACTCTTTCATACAATACATACAGATTGCTTTGGTACTATCACGTGGAGATATGCAGAAATGGTTCCAGGCAGGTGACTTCTTCCTAGGATTAGCGGGACTTCTTATGGATGACAAAAGGCTTTGAGTGACAGCATCCATAGCAACATCATACAGGGTGCTGGTATACCCATTAAGCATGCTGCTGTAATCATCATTGTCTCTAGTAACAAAAGGCCCTATGGAGCTTTCAAATGATAACCTGTCATCCACTTGTGATTCCTCCTCTTTCCCATTTGGAATCTCTTCTTCCTCCTCCTCCTCCTCCTCCTCTTTGATATGCACAGCCAATTCATTAGTTTTCTTTAACAAAATGTCAGAGTTTATGCTTCTGTTTGAAACAAGAGGAGAAGTGGGTCGCTCCTCTGTTTCGTCAGCCTCTAAGAGCTGCTCATTAACCTGAGAAGATAAGTATTTTGGTGCCTCCTGTGGTGACGGTGGGACTTGGGGACAGTCTTTAGCCAGGGTATGTGTAGAATCAGTGGATGACTTAGCCTCTGCTGTCTCCCTGGGTGTAAAGCTGTAAGATTTAAATACATAGCCATCCTGACCCTCAATTTTTAGACATGTCCCCTTTGCCTCTCTTTTCTTACTTTCCACAGAGCCATTAGACTCAGATATCATATCTTCACTTGTCTGAGACACAACTTCTTCTCTGTCCATCTTATCACAAATACCACTGCAGGGAAATTAGCTTATTCCTGTCAAATTTAGTCGTTCAACTGTTTAGGAGGAATCATGGATGTCGAGTTTCTCAGGCAAGCGTTGTCTGTGTGTTGTGCACAGCGGAGGGCATCAGCATGTTTTTCTTCTCCATTTATAAAACTCAGTCATGGAGTCTTTTCCATCTCTTTTAGCAGAACCTAAAGCAAGTGACAGAGAGATATACAAAGGGAAGGAAGAAATAGGTGATTTAGTGCAAAATCTTTGATTACATAATTTCAACATCTTTTTACATTTGCTCTACAAACTTGGCTCCCAATTTGAGCATGGCGCTTAATAACCGCTGCGAGAAAGCATGTTAGCAATCGGACATTGAATTTTACCACAGCCTCCGAACAACCTGGTGTTTTTGTGGGAGGTTTTTACCCAAGCCTCGAGTGTGTATACTTAAGGGTATGCATGAATACAGTGAACACATACAGTCACCGATCCAAATTCTAAAATTATTTGGTATCCAAATACTTTTTCACTTCTGACGGCTCAAAGTCTATTTGCTGTTTAAACAAGCGCTTTTAGACAGATATAATAATATTTAGGATTCATTTTGTGATCTTAAAATTAGGACGCAGACATGTCCAGTTTTAAACAGGCTGGGCTATAACACAGGTTAGTAATCTAGAAAAACAACAGTTATCCAATGCCTGTGGCATCAACAACTATCCTGCTTTTCCGGGTTTGGCTGAAAAGTCAATTTATGACGTTACGTTAGCCTCGGTCTGGAGAACGACTGAGAGCTAACGTAACGTTTGCCAGCCAAAACATAACCATTAACAGTTAATTTGGAAATATCAAACAACGTGGCTCTTCTTCAGCTTTACAAATAATCAAATTATCTCTCATATAGTTGGAGACGTTCTTTACTTTAAGGAAGCCCAGACATGTATACGTATTCAAACCTCTTACGGTACCAGCGCTAAAGCAACAGCCAAACTGGAATTTTGACGTACAGTTGGCTTGTTTAGCTTGAAAAGCTAACCTTCTTAGCAGCTCCGACAACTAAAACTAGCTTGCAGCTAGCATAACTGCACTAGCCACGGCATAAGCGAACGGCGTCTAACATAAAAACAAGGCACGCACGCTCTAACACATGGACTTGTACGAGAAATCACAGGAACTTTAACTTTCGACACAGTCTTAATACATTAGGAAACTAGAAATGCAATAGCTGTGTGTACTGCCACAGGAAACACATTGTGACAGCTAGCAAGCTGCTAGGCCACACACAGGACGTAACCTAGCGAGGCAGAACCAGCCAGCTCTTGCCCTGGCCGTAGCGTAAAATGCAAGAACCACACACGAGACCAGAATCAGCCCAATTCTCACGACGACGTTTTCAAGGAATGTAGGCCTTTATAAAATGAATCAAGACACTAAAATACGTACCATGCGGTAACGGCGTGTATTTAACTTGGTTTCGGATCCTAAACAGTTAAAATTTGATATATCTTGATTGATCCAGAGGAGGAATTACTTTGTTGCTTTGTCTCCAGGCAGGCCATTCACATTCGACTGGAGTAGCTCCACACAGCGTCGGACGGAAGGAACATGTTTTATGATGATGTCACAAGGTTTTACTAGGGTCTTCAATGGCGACAGGCCAGGGTAATACAAATCAGGAATAGTTGCCTCTGAATAAATGCTATTTAGTGAGCTGCTTCAAATGACCGAATATATACGATTAACTCAAGTAATCACGTAAATGCATTGCATTGTAAAAGGAAACTTGTTGTCTATTTTTTTGTTTGTTTATTTATTTTTCTTCGACGTCCTTAGAGTGTAACCTTAACAACAGTGTTTGTTTACTGCGGACTGTTTACTGTGGTGGGGGCACCCCTCTCATTAGTCTTAACATTTATATGTAGCAACGCCAAACATAGTTAAATTGATACGCAATTTTAAATGAGTAATGAGCAATTGCATATATTGCTATTTATACAAAGTTTTTTTTTGGTCATGACCGGATTACACAGATGATCCCCACCGTCTCAACCAAACCCAGCACATCAATAACTACCATTTTCAACTTCACAATTATGGAACATTTTCGTGATGGCTGTGCTACAATGATCCAGGCTTGTTCTTTTAGACATTGCTTAATTGGACAGTATGGGGGTGTGGTCAGGGTCAGGGGACTTGGGGTGGCTGACAGATGGGCTTTGTGAGACTTCCCCACATCAACCACGCTACAACATGACCCCTAAGCGTAATACGTAACGTTGTGCGTGGTGGGTGGGACTTAATTAACAGCATTGTTGTGTTGGGGGATGCGCGAAATAGAGCAGAGAATCCAACAACTATAGCCTGCTTCTCGACTCTAGGAAGCGAATAATTCCGACTTTGAATGGCCCAAACGACTTTATTTAATGCTCATGATACAAGATAAGCTCATAGATTCCAAGCCAGCTCAATAAATTAATTATGTTTTTTTGATTTTTTACTGAAAAGGACCAAAACAACGCCCGTTGGATGAGAACATTGTGTACGGAATTACAGCCGCTTAGCAGGCCGTATCGCCATTGCTTCGAAAAGCTGCTGGCTGGTTACTGTGCCCAACTAGCAGAGGAACTGCTTGTAGGTTCGAGGTATGTTTTTTGTGTGTGGTTGATGAGCTATTGCAATGCTTCACATTTGCTATAAGGGAACTGTATGGCCACGTTGAAGCTAATATATGGCACGCGAGTTCAAACCCATTTCCTCTGTTTAACGATAGTTTGACGCCATTGCTAGGAGTGTCTGCTGAAGTTATTGCTACTAGCAACTCCTCCACTTCGGCTTTCTTCTTTGGTTGTGTATTGTAACGTTAATTGCGTCAATAAAAACAACAAACGCAAAATAATCGTTTTGCACCCGATGGGCACAACATAGACTTGACTGCTGGTTGCATGATGCCACACCTCCTCGGGCATTTAAACGCCCACCGACAGTTTCCAATACTTGTAAACGTAACTTAAGGTTATCAGTGTCATGGTAACTTGTTATTCTTTGATGATCCCCTCCTAATTACATAGCTTATTGCGATATAACTTTCATTGTGCGTTTTACTCTCATAGAGGTTGATGACATTCGTCTAGTAATCAACGCACAGATTTAGAGAACCTTGTCATCTTGTTGTTTATCTTAACAGCCGCACGAAGTGTAGGGATAGTGACAACCTTAATCCTATAGTGGGAAACCTATATTTGTGTTTGCATGAGACAGACAATTAACCTTCTTGAACCTCAACAGTTAAAATTTCAGTGGCACAGTGTCATCTTGTGTGTTTCAGGTCTGCTTAATGCAGATTTTTGTATCATGATCTGCATTTCATTTATGCTAAGTAATACAATTCAAGTACAAATACTATCAGTTTTGTTTAAAATTTTGTTTCTGCCCCAGATTAAAATAAAGGAATACATACTTATCTTTACTGAAAGTGTAACCCCATTAAAAACGTCTAATCTTACATTAAACTTGCTAGCGGTGTTGCTTTTGTTAACGTAATCTTGTGCCTTTTTTATTCCATCCCCACTTTAGTCCAAATCTTGAGGATGAAGAAGAGAGTTCGGAACCACCGGGTCCCCGCGCCCCAGCGTCCACCCTCTCCCATCCAGCCCTCTCCCAACAAGCAGATTTTGACTCATGCCCAGGCTCAGCGCCTGGTGGAGCTGGAGATCGATGGGCGACGGCACCGTATCAGCATCTACGACACCTTGGACGTGATTTTGGATGATGATCCCAAAGTGCAGGAGATGATGGAGTGCACCAGTAATAAAGAGAACGCAGACAAACCCCCACAGCAGGTCCGCCTTAGGTCGGTTCGCTTAAAAAATAACCAGGAGAAGAAGAACGCTGCCATGGGCTTTAACACACAAGGTGGATCACAAACCAACAGTGCGGGAGGTATGAGCTCTAAGCTCCCCGAGCCCAAGTTTCGCACCGTGGAGTATAATATTCCAGCTGTTCCAAAGCGACTGGCAGCATACTACAAGTATGAAGAGAAAACAGAGGAGGAGCTGGACGAGGAGGTGGAATACGACATGGATGAGGAAGACTATGCCTGGCTGGAGCTGGTCAATGAAAAGCGGCGTAGTGAGGGCGTTAGCCAGGTCTCCCACAATGTCTTTGAGTTCCTGGTGGACCGCTTTGAGAAGGAGTCCTACATGGAGCTCCATGGCCAGGGTGCTGAGGGCAGCGGCAGTGGGCAGGCCCCCATCGACGAGGACGCTGTTTGCTGCATCTGTGCGGACGGAGAGTGCCACAACAGCAACGCTATCCTATTCTGTGACATGTGCAACCTAGCTGTGCACCAGGAGTGCTACGGTGTGCCCTACATCCCCGAGGGCCAGTGGCTGTGCCGCCACTGCCTGCAGTCTCCCGGCCAGCCATCCGACTGCATCTTCTGCCCCAACCGGGGCGGCGCGGTCAAGAGGACCGACGACGAGCGCTGGGGCCATGTGGCATGTGCCCTGTGGGTGCCCGAGGTAGGCTTCTCAAACACGGTGTTCATTGAGCCCATCGACGGAGTCAGCAACATTCCCCCTGCCCGCTGGAAGCTCATCTGCTACCTCTGCAAGGAGAAAGGTGTGGGGGCCTGCATCCAGTGCCACAAGGCCAACTGCTACACAGCCTTCCATGTCAGCTGTGCCCAGAAAGCTGGCCTCTACATGAAGATGGAGCCTTTCAAAGAGGTGAAGGAAATCGAAGAGTCTACCTTCTCTTTGAAGAAAACGGCCTACTGTGGCGCACACACGCCCAATGGCTGCATCAAAAGGCCTCTGACAGTCTACGATGTTGTCAAACCCAAGAATGGATTCTGTGTAAAAGGCCACAAGGGTAGGGGTGGCAGCCGTGGGAGATCAAAGGTTAATCGTTGTAAGAAGAACAGAAAGGTGGAACCTGAGCCAGTGGAGGAGGCTGTCCAGCCTTCAACTGCTCCTAATTTTCCTGCTCACAGGTAAATATATATATGACTTAGACAAACACTTAATATTGTGCTGAGATATGCAGCAGAAAGCTGTGGCAATATTCTTTACATGAAACAACAAAAAGTTAGAAAGCCCAGTGATGCCCCACTAAATAAGCCATGTGGATGTTTCAGTTAAGTCTGCAGCACAGAATTGAGTTTTACAGTTAGTGTATGAACTGCTTCTCTGTCTCTTCTTTCCTGCAGGTTTCAAACTATTCTAAACCAAGTGTCTGTTCAGAAGAAGAGGGCGTTTGTCGAGCTGGTCTTGACCTACTGGACGCTAAAGAGACAGGCAAGGAACGGACTCCCCCTCATTAGACGATTGCAGTCCAGTCCCGCCCAGAAGACGGCACATCCGGTCAGTCAGTCACTTACTCACCCACGCACTAACTTTTACACAGCTTAGAAATGCAACAAATACATTGACTTTAATCGTCTGATTGTCATGACTGTACTTGATAGTTAATTCAATGTTTAATTTATTTTCTAATGGTGTGTGTGTGTGTGTACCCCTTACTGGTTCAGAAGCAGAATGAGGAGGAGAGCAGGGCTCTGAAGGAGCAGCTGAAAGAGTGGCATCGCATCCGACATGACTTGGAGAGAGCCAGACTTTTGCTAGAGCTCATACGCAAGAGGGAGAAGCTTAAGAGAGAAGAAGTAAACAAATAGCGCCGGACCTTCTCCTATATATTTGGAAATGTCTTGCACAGACAGGACGGGTTTTGCTTGGAGGCTGTTTTGCCGTTATGATGTGGTTTTCTCTCATATATATTAAAGTGGCTATATGCAACTTTTTTTGATCAATACCTTTCTACAGTTTGCACATTGTAGTATCTATGGGAGAATGAAAAAAATCCCCGTTCAGAACTGTCCTCTTGAAGTCTCAATATTTAGCACTCATTTTGTCTGCCACTGGTTGCGATCTCCCGCGAAACTGTGACTAATTGCTTTATGGCACAAGGAACTGTGTCACTTAATTAGGAAGGGAATATCAACTTGATAATATACATTGTTGATCGTGCTAGCTACATGCAGTGACCACGAGCATTCTGCATGTCTCCAATGCAACGGTTAGGTAAAAATAATTCCACTAAGCAAACGGTAGTGGTTCCTAAAACCAGAAACTACATACAGCCGCTTTAATGCATACCACATCAATATAACTGCTCTTATTTCCCTTTGCAGACGAAGCTGCAGCAGGCCCTGATGGAGCTGCAGCTGACTCCCTTCACTGTTCTGCTGCGGGCTGTGCTGGACCAGCTTCAGGAAAGGGACCAGACACGCATATTTGCCGAGCCGGTGGACGTTAAAGAGGTCGGCTTATATTCTGTTAGTGTGAACAATTCAAGGAATTTGGGTATACAGCTTGTTGTTCTGCTGTTTCCAAAAACATCCAAAACCTTGAGGTGGTTATACTATAACATTTTATATACACAATCTGTTTACAGCAAATGGATCATATTATTGCTAGGAAAGCATACTTCTCATTAGCACATTCTTGTCCATTGCTGGTATACTTCCAATAGACTGTAATTGTAGCAGACCTTTTATTTATTTAATTATTTAATGCAAATATTTGTTTGTATTTGATATGAAAGTCATGCCACACTCAGTGGTCTTTTAAATGCTATGCAGTACGTCCAATATTTAATCCAGCAATGCTCTTCACTCTACCATGTGACAGGCTGTGTTGAGTCATGTGATGAAGTCCCAGCGTTTGGAATGTAAAAGTTGACGGGAGCAAAGGTTCTTTAAGGGTAGTTTGCACAGTTGTCCAAGCATAACATTCTTCAAAGCAGGGTGTGGTCTGGGTGCTTCCTTCCATCCATGTGAACAGATTTAGAAAACATGAACTGACTTTGGACTTTGGTGCACTGTGTCTCCTAAGCTTGGCTAGCTCAGTCGGTAGAGCATGAGACTTTTAATCCCATGGTTTTGGGTTCGAGCCCCACGTTGGGCGTAACCTTTTCACTTGCCAGTGTGCTCTTGAGATTCATTTAGACAACTCAGAACTGTTGGGATAGCTGAAAGTTTATTACAAAGTAATAACAGGCTCTGGAAGGAAATAATAGTTTGATTACAATAGGTAAACTCTATGGTAATCAAATTATTATGTTAGTTGTTAGCTAAACAAAATTAAAGTTTCTACCATGTGGTTACTCAATGCCTGCTACTGAAGCAAGACAAAGAGGTGCGCCACTACAGTTAGTTGACTTACTAAGGGCCTCAAAATGGTATTTCTCCCTCAAGGTTACCAAGGCATAGCAATTAGCAACACACTATAGGTAATTTCAAAACTAAAACATTATTCCCAAACAAAAAGTGTGAATCATTCCATCGACAATTCTGTAATTTTATGAATAATCTGTCACTTTTTAAATACTGCTTTTTGCATTTGCATTTACATTTTCCTTTTGAAGTACCAACACAAGCTTTGCCCAAACAAGAAAACAAGCATTAATGCCAAAACATTTTATTCATTATCTGTAGGTGCCTGATTACCTGGACCACATCAAGAACCCTATGGACTTCTCCACCATGGGTAAGCGCATCGAGGACCAGGGCTACAGCAGCCTGGAGCAGTTTGAGGATGACTTCAACCTCATTATCGCCAATTGTATGAAGTACAACTCCAAGGACACCTATTTTCACCGTGCCGCCGTGCGAATGAGAGACCTAGGTGGGGTCTTGCTCAGGAAGACGAGACGGGATATGGAGCGTATTGGCTTTGAGAAGGACAGCGGTATGCACCTGTCCGAGTCGCCTAAGGTGGAAGAACCCACTGCGTTTGCATGGGAGGATGGTAAAGGTTTTTATATATATCGGATTCCAAACCATAATTAAGCTAATAGTCGATTTTTGAACAGGTTAAAGGACTGCCTAGCTGCGAAAGTCAGTTGAGATACATGATTGTTCTTTGTTGGTTTGTTTTCCAGTGGATCGGCTATTCACACCAGCCAACAGGCAGCACATGCCCCTCGACAAGCAGCTACAGCAGCTGCTTGAAAAGTTTGACTTGATGAGTACCATGAAGTCCAGCCCTTCACGCAGCAAGCGGCTCAAGCTAATCAAGAAGACCATAAACGACGTACGCAGCGAGATGAGCCTGAGGAGGGTCCTGCCCTCCCTCAACTCCTCCACCTTCTCCTCCACCTCCTCTTCCTCTTCTAGTAAATCTTCCATGACCTCAGTGCCGGAACAGAGTTGTGATAATGGTGAAAGGCAAAAATCAAATGGAGAAAGCTGTGATGAAGAGGGTGTGTATTGAATATGTAGAGCACTTTAAATCAAAATCAGATCACATGAGCCATTTATTCACAGTGAATATGTCATTGGTGTCTTACTCTTTAATTTAAAGCCATGACTGCCACCTAGTTACGCAATATGTCCATGTGACGATGGAACCTCTTTGCCCCATATCCTTAGGGAATCAAGGAGACTGGGAAATAGGTCTATGAGTGGGCTTGTTGTAGTTTGCTGGCTACCGTCCCAACACAGTGGTGGTGTCATGCTAAGTCACTGTCAACAGTTTCCTATATTAAGCAGAGGAAATCATTTATATGCAAACAGCCTTCTTACCGAGTCAAATTTGGAAGTCATGTTGGATGCATAATGTTGCAAGCCCAATTATGCGAGTCGTTTTGCTTGCTCATTCATGAAGGTGCTTCTTAATGGGTTTTTCTATGCATGCCTTGTAATACTTTTGTTAATAACCCAAAGCTGTTGCTCAGGGGATGCTTTGTTTTGCTTACATATTTTTTATGTTGTTTGTAGAGATTTTACAGCAGTTATTTTATCCAACATGGCAGATGTTTTTTTAAAAAGGCAATGCTGTTGTCTAATTTATAACAACAACAACAAACACTTACCGTCAGTTTAACTTCAGTGCCTCTTTTTTTTTTGCCGTTCCCCTCTATCTTCTACAGGGGACAAGTCTCTACCTCCCAAACTGGAACCTTCAGATTCTCTACCTCCTCTCCCACACTCAGAGCAAGACTCTGAACCCCCTACCCTCAAACCCATCCACCCTGCCCCAGACTGCGACAATAGCAACAAGCGGGTCAAGTTCAATGGGGAGACGCCTGTCTCTCTCCCTTCTGCCAAAGAGCGCCTCAACGGCCACTCCCACTCCGGAAACTCGTCCCAGTCCCTGTCCCAAAATCCCTCGCTCTTGTCCGAGGGGGACGTGAGTGTTGTGGCAACCTCAGTGCTTGCCGAGCCTACAAGGACGGTTAACCGGCGCACAGCCGTGCTCTTCCGTAAGTCAAAAAATGCAAACTCACAGAAAGCCCAGCGAAGCAGTGGAGGAGGAGGAGGAGGAGGAGGAGGAGGAGGAGGAGGAGGAGGAGGGGAAAGTGGAGGCAATGATGCCCAGGAGGAGTGCCCTCCTGTGGATCCCAATAACATCCTGTCGATGGTCATCCCCCGGCTGGAGAACCTGCTCCACACCAGGAAGAGGAGACGCAGCACAAACGGAGCGGGCGACAGCGAGGTGGACGGGGAGGATGATGTGGAGACCCCTGTGAAACGCCTTGACACGGGTAAATAGCAGACACATTGTTTAATAACGACACAGAAGAAAAGCAAAAAGTACAGTGTGAGTACATATTATTATTTAGTTTTTATGAACCTTTGTATCTGGTCTTCCCACAGGCCTGTCCAATGGATTCCTCGATGAGGAAGACATTGGGGAAAAGAAACAGGAGCTGGGTCCCAGCCGACCCATTGAGCCTCGCCGACGTTGTGCCTCCGAGTCCTCCATTTCATCAAGCAGCAGCTTGCTGGGCAGCACTGGGTAGCTTTTATTATCTTACATGCTAATATGGAAAGCAGCAGTATAACTCTTATTGCTGGGAATTTAGTCTCAGATCCAACAGTTTTAGGATCACAATTTTTGTTCTTGTTTACAATTCGGATGAGATTTAAACCATATGATTTTGTGTGACCTGTGTTGCTGTATAGATTTAAACCATATAATTTTGTGTGGCCTGTGTTGCTGTATTTGCCTAACCAAAAACCTTAGGATGACTAGGATTTATGCTATAGATGCATGGTATTATTGCCCATGGGATTATTGCAGATAGATTTGAACTTTTGTTGGCTTCTTATTTCTTTTTGTATTCAATCAAATACATTTCATGGGACCTTTCTTTTGAATGGCATTGAAAGTACATAGTGCTTTCATGGACAATTTGCGAAACACTGCCACCTAATTAGGGAGGGGTTTATATAACCTCAAACTCTCCTAGTAATTTCTTAATGTTGTGAATCTCCTTTGATTTCCAGCACCATACTCAGTCTTCCAAAATGTGGAAAGGGGAAGCCGGCCATGGTTCGGAGGAGCACAGTGGATGACAAGAGTGAACTCATTGCCTGTATTGAAACTGGCAACTTTGCCAAAGCTGCTCGTATCGCTGCCGGTAAGTCAGGCTATATTTCTCTTGGAAGTGGATGTTTTACCTGCAGGTTTTAAATGTGTGTTCTACATTTTGGGTATTTTCAGGCACCTTCTTGACTAGAAATAATATGCAACATGTGTCTTCTGCTTTCAGATCAGTCTGAAGTTTTTAAGCTTTCCAATACACCTGTGTTCACCCAATGTACATACATTTTTAAATAGTGACTTTAAATGTTACATTATGTTTAATATTATTATATATTTGCTTTATATATTTGTCCCACAGAGAGAGGGGTTGAGTAGTTCTAGAAATCTCCGTAGTTGCTAACTTTCAATAACAGTTAATCCATTAACTAAAAGCTACTTTTATACTTCATGACAAAACGTTCACTCACTGTTGTGGTGTTTAAGTTTAATAGCTGCTGTCACCACAGGCAGAAAGGGAAACAGATGGTCACATTATTTGCCTCTCAATATGAAACAACTGAATTCTTAATGGCAACGAATGGATCATTCATATTTTGGTAACAACCCTAATTGGGACTTATCGGTGATTGTGGCATGGTTCTAACTTCTTAGCGGTGTGATTAATTAACATGGGTTGTTCTATGATATGCTCTGTGACAATTAGCATGGCTTTGGAAGTGTTCTCCTCTAAGGCCTAATAAATGTGAGTACAGCCCCTTTCCTCATTATGTGGTTGTTGTTATCCCCCTCCCCCTGCTTCTGTAGAGGTTGGCAACAGCAATATTTGGATGCCTGCTAGTGCCGCAACAGTTGTGCTGGAGCCCCTTAAACTAGTTTGGGCCAAATGTAGCGGATACCCATCCTACCCTGCCCTGGTGAGTGTGTTTTTGCATGCATGGCAGTTATTGACCAACTGACAACGTCAGATCTCTTTAACTACACACAATTGGTGTTATTAAAGTCAAAACCGTCCTTTCATGTTTTGTGGGGTACCTCTAGATGGCAGCATTACAACATTAAGAAGTGGAATACACGTCTTGCTCTCTGCTGTTTAAAATAGTAAGATCCTGTGGTTTTCCGTTCCCTGTTCCCCTTGTAGATCATAGATCCCCACATGCCCCGAGTGGGCTGCCAGCACAACGGGGTGTCCATCCCCATGCCCCCCATGGACGTGCTCAGGGTGGGCGAGCAGATGCAGTACAAGGCAGAGGAGAAGCTCCACCTCGTCCTATTCTTCGACAACAAGCGCAGCTGGTGAGTGTCATTAGTGTTTTTTAATGAACTTCCAAAAGAAGAGGTCCGAATCCTTCCAATGTGAATTTAATTGAAATTAAATGATTAAGCTGAAATGTAACAGGTCCAATGGCTGGTTGCAAGTTGCAACATTTAGTTTTTGGGGTTGTCGCATTGTTCACAACATGCAAATGTATTATATTAAATTAAGGGCCATCCAAGTATATTGATTATTTATTTTGAAATGAGTGCTTTGCGTATGTTACACTGTTATTGTGCAAAAAAAATGTGTAATGTATTATTATTAAAAAAACATTTTAGCTGTAATATTTCAAAGCCCAATTACTTATGTGGTGTTTCATTGTCTTACTTAAGATATATTGATTTTCTTCTTGGAAATGAGACAAACTCTTTTAGCTCATTATGACTAGCCTACAGGCTTGGCTAATACATCGTTGGCAAGCAGCAGTGCAATTAATTATATCAGCAAAATCAGCCAGCTAGACATTACAAACAGAGTTAACCAGATCTTTGTGTTGGGTATTGTCACAGCTGTCTTCTCAGTCCTAGTATTGCCCACATACTGCCAGGCCATTTCTTAATTTTGCTGTAATTGATTTTGCCAATTGGAGCTCATTACAGCATATTTGCTCCTGGGAGACAATTACATCTCTCGTCAAACAGTGCTGGGTAATGGCCTGATTCTTTTTGTGATAGAAATCGTGTGCATTGAATAGTTAATTGAATAGTTACAATTATTCATACCATTTTAATGTGGAATCTTGTGCTTTCGTGTGCCTTCCCTCAGTGTGTCTTCTATTAAGTATTCACTTATGCTTTTTTCCTCAAGGCAATGGCTTCCTAGATCCAAGATGGTTCCTTTGGGTTTGGACAAGACTATTGACAAGATCAAAATGATGGAGGGCAGGACATCCAGCATCCGCAAGGCGGTCCAGACAGCTTTCAGCCGCGCCATGAACCACCGCAGCATTGTGGAAGATGAGCCTGTTAGCGATTTAAGCGACGTGGACTGAGACGCACACACACACACTGTTTCACCATTTGAGTTGCACCTCTCTTCTCCCCTCTGCCCGTCTGAAAGTTTGCTATGTTTACTGGGCACCTGCTGCAGCCCCCCTGCCCTTTGCTCTCCTTAACAAACGCACACATTCTCATACCATTCCCCCACTGCCGTTCTGACGGCTGCTGCTTTAATGAATGTTCCCATCTCCCCTGCCATTTCCATTTTTTTAACTGTGCCACAAGACTGCTTCCATGCTCCTTATCTCTGATAACCACTGCCCTCAAGGCCCCTTCGATGCCTCCTGCTCACCTACTTATTCACTCACATACGTGCATCATCTCCACTTGAGAGTACCTATGTATTGAATAAACTTTGTAAATGTACATGTACGTTTTTGATTGACACACTAACTTATTTTGTTAACATGAATGAATATGGGTACTGTACAAGACTTTTGTAGTTTTTATACTTTGGTAATTATGTTGGCCAAGGTGTTGTATTTTGCTGATGCTGTGTGACCTAAACATTAGATCAACTTCTAAAGCCTTAGCAGTCCAAACACATTTGCTGTTAAACTTTTGTTGCTTTTTTATATATTGTTTTGTTTTTTTAAGTTATATGAGATATTGCAGAAGCTTCCACTTGGCATTAATCATTTTGTAATCTGAAATGACAAAGTTTTTACGATAGTTTTAGTATATTTTTGTTCGTACATATTTATATGATTGAATATATGTTGGTATGTCTCCGATGCTCAAATTGAAAGTATGCTGTAATCAAGAAAACCTGAAGTGCGATGTTCTCCAGAAACCAAAAAAATATGTTGCTACCCAGACTTATATTATTTTTGTGTGTAATGATGAAATATTACTGCAAAAAATGTGAATTTTTTTTTCTTTTTACGTTATGAATTGGACTGTTAGGGGACAGTTATTGTAGGTATAGAAAGAAGTGCTGGGGTTAACTTATTGTAAAGTATTTCTGCTACTTTATATTTGAAGAAACATATGGGAAGTGATGTTGATAATTGGCACATTGTGTGGTGGTTACTTTTGGTTGCCTTCTTTTATGTTGCATTGTAATGTTTTGAAAGCTTAGCTGTACACTTCATGACATTCATTTCATAGTATTATTTTTCTCTGGGTAGCAATGGGTAGTTTGGGATACTTTCTTTTATACTTACTGTAGTGTTTTCTTTTCTCCAAATAATACAAATTGTTGCTGGGACAGTTTCATTTCCTTTTGTTAAAACATCATATAAACAAATAAAGGACTGAATTAAACAGTATAATTAAGTTTTCAATTACCCATGACGGCCCCAGTTGGAGCAAAATTTGCAGTACACTATGGCTTGGATATGCGGTATATTCTTCATCATTTAACAATTTATCGATTGTTGAGTTTATGTCATTACTGTGACAACCATAGCGGGGCGCTGTGGCTCCATTAAAAAAAAAAAAAAAATTTGCTGGCAATGGACAACTATTTATCTATTTATTTATTTATTTATTTAAGTAAACCTTGTGAACTGAAATGCTGTAATCATGAGTCCCTCGGGCCAGATCTCCAAGCATCTTTATTTGAGCATGTAAGTCACGTTGCAATCAAATAATAAATACTTTTGATTTAAAAACGCTTTCAAAATACCCAAAGACACTTTACATGTTAAATAGTTGACGAACAAAACATTTATTCAGGTAGGCCTATTTAAACCATACCACCAAATTTATGATAGCCTGAATCACAGTGAACTGACTAAAATATTATTTAATTTCCGTGGGACGTAAATCCAGCTCGGAACAATGATCTACTAATAAAAAAATTATTTGACAAAGGGAAAGTGGCTTGATCAGTGATAGCTAGGAGTAGTTAGAATCCACCTTCACCTGGCACTGAAAGACATTTCCCATCTTTTGAAACAATTGAGCCTAATGCCACTCTAAGCAGCGTGGTGCATCGGGTTGCACACAACAAAAAAGCCTCTCTGCCCTCTGTCGGTTCACCCGACAATCAGATACTAATTGCGCGGGGAAGTAAACACTGCAGTCAGGTGGAGAGGATGGTGAGTCAAGCGTGAATATCAATCTCACCACATCAGTGTCATCAGATGACTTTGAGGGAGTTAAGGGGCGCTAATTAGCATGGAGCGGCAAGCGCTGCATGCGGCAACAATGCAAAAAGGGCTGATGCCACTGAGTTACTTTCTTACCGCAGGTAATCTCTCATGTGAATGTGAAAAGTGGAGTGGGGAAGGTGAATACGGATAACAGCGAATTATGTGTGCCATAGGCTCGTGGAGGCTGTGCTCTGTAGGCGTACACATATGATTATGAAGGGTAAAGCTACACACCTTGGTTTGACAAAATCACATAGGCCTACACCTGCGCTATATCGCCCAAACACACTGCTGTGCAAAGGATCGTTCAAACACACAGAAACACATTCTAAATTCTTGAATTTATAATTTGAATTTGGCACACTGACTTAATTTATGCCCACACATCAATGGCACAAGAAACCATTACTCTAAAAAACGTTATCTCCCGCATCTCCTCCTTTTGTAAACTTGTATATATTCATTGGCATTGAAAATTATGAATTTATCCACACCAATGTTCCTAAGAGCTACACGTACACGATACAAAAATGCATGTTGTGTCTAAATTAATCTAGCAACAGTTGGCAATCGCGAATCAGTAATATAGCCTGTAGATTTACCCTACACGATCTCCACCTTTTCCATTTAAAATAATAATTACAAAAAATAACCTATAATTTTGCAGACAACCATGCAGTATGATTTTCAAGCAAGACTTTTTTTCAATTACCATACCATATAGTGATTGTGCACTGAATATATAATGCACAATTTTAAATCATGTATCTTGCATTGAAATAAAAAATTATAAAATTGCTCCCTGCCTCCCTCCCCCAACAGTGTTTCTGTGATGATTATTCAGGATGTTATTAGAAGTACAGGACACAAGGGATGAAGACTAGTGAGTGAAATCATATTCAACACCTCTCCATCTCTTACATAAACACATCAGCCCAATTTTACATTTGCAACATGTAAAGTATGGAAAAGCATATTCTCATTCACATTCTCTGTCTACCCCATAGGCTCACTCTCCAGTGTCAATGTTCCAAACACAAGGCCGCAGTAGCTTGGGCCCAAGGTAAATCAATATTTATGCTGCACGTTTACATGTGCCAGAGAGGGAAATGTATAAATACTGTGTTTCAAAGGTAAGCCAAAACATCTTCAAAGGAATATAAATGCCTGAGTTTATTTTCTTCCTAACTGGGAGTTATACATGGCAACTTTGGAAGGCTTCACATTATTTGACAAAAAAACAACAACACATGACCTGATAATATTATGAGAGCAATTGGCAAAAGTGAATTACATCAACATCAAAATTTACATTGATCATAAACACTTTTGTTGCTATGGTACATGAATGTGAATTTTCTGGAACTGTTACATGGTATTCGGTGGACGAGCAATCATGGACACAACAGAGTATAACAATTTAAGCAGACACACAACCGAAACAACAGGACAAGACTCACATGGCTCAAACCCTACGGGCCGGTGAACAACATAACAATGGCAACAGCCATGTTCTTCTCTCGAATATGAACACAGTGTGATGTTAGGTTTTTTTTGTTGATGGCAACGTCTACATTTGACTTCTGTTGCTAGTATCTCTTCAAAATCACATATTTTTTACTACATCAGGATTTTTCAAAGTGCCTCATGTAGCATCGTGGACTGATCTGAGAATTTAATGTAATTTATTTTATGATTCAGAGAAACCTATTGCCTATAAGCAGTCAATCTTATATTTCTGTAGAGAAGAATGAAAGTAGCCCACAGGCTTAATCTTTTTTGATATGCCTCTAGTAAGCAAGTGGATTAAGTAGATAGTGGGATAAATTCAGATTGAGTTTGAGTCTCTGAAACTCTATGTGCAGAGAGCCAAATTCTCACAGTTCAGTACAAGCATGATGATTTGCTGGAGTGGATTATGCTTTACAAAGATGATACCAGTGCGGTGGAGAATAAACCAACATAGATTTTCAGAGATCAGGCTTCAAATCATCCACATCTTTGATAAATAGTTAATGTTCCAGTGGGACATGGCTAAGCTGCCACCTCCCCTTCCCTTTATCATATTGTACTGTATTCTGTAACGTCATGCCCAAAGGCTGAGGTAGGTCCAGGTATATGGTTCTGTTAATGTTTTTACAGAGGCTGCCTGACTGGCAGTTGCACAATATCTAGCACCCACTAGTTGTACCTTTTTTTGTGTGTTTGTGTGCGTGTGTGTGTGTGTGTGTGTGTGTGTGTGTGTGTAATATTGTAGACTTTCTGAGTCAATATATTAATGTCTAACCTGTTGGGGCTCTTCACTGGTCATCCCATCAAACACAGCCTGATTATCAGCCAATTAAAAGTGAATGTCACGATTCAGCCATCACCGGAGACGGAGGGAGCAGACTTTATAGTAGAAGTCTTTGAAGCCATGGATAATTACTTGTATAGGCAAGATAATGAGCAAAGTCTAGCACAAATGTAAATAGATTAACTGATGCTCTTCAATTTAGCCAACACATCTCAGTATAAAGCAACCTAACGAAACAGAGCGGGCGTGGCTATTTTGGTAAGCTATGCCTTTCCAAGGAAACTTGCTTTGTTTAAGTGTGTGTTTGTGTGTGTATCTGAGTGTGTGTTTGTGAGAGTGACATTTGTGATGTGTTTCAGTCTTAGTGAGGCATGCCGCTCGGTGTGATTTTGATTGGTTGCAGTGCGGTTTAGGTGTGGGGGCGGGAATGGTGGCCTAAGGGTGTGAATAGGTGTATGAGTGTGTGTGCATTGGTGTATGTGTGTGTTTGTGTGTAAGTGGCTTCATCCCTAGGAGAGCAAGAACCTCCCCCAGCAGTCTCATCAACTTTGCTATCTGTTCCAAGGACAGTGTAGTGACTGACGGCAGCTTAATGTGTGTCTTGCCAGAATTGGATTTGATCCTGGGGGCTCTGCCAGAGGGCTGTTCTGCAAGAATTGTTAGACCCACACTTTTCTTTTCTTCCGACCTTTCTCTTGTTCTTCAGATTTCTATGTTTTAAGCGATTCTACGAGTAAAGCACAGCTTGTGTCTTTATACTTGGAATAGATACAATTGAATTGAATCTATTATGTCCTGAAAGGAGAATCTTCGAAACAATTGATTTTCGTGTATGTTTACTTGATCTTTTACACATGTGGATTCTATAACAATGTTTTGCAAAATCAATCTTGATATTCAAGCCTGTTATCTTGTTACTTTAGCTTCCATTTTTGTTTTTTGTTTTTTTCAGATGATGTTTTGCTATTTCTAAATGGATTCAAATGGGTCATGTATGTTTGTTCCAGCTCAATTTCGATTGAAGTTTTGAGGTTTACTTGTCACTAGACTTTTTAGCCGCTTCTATTTACACCAATCAGCCAAAACATTAATACCACTGACAGGTGAAGTGAATAACATTGGTCATCTCATTAGAATGGCACCTGTCAAGGCGAGGGATATGTTAGGCAGTGGAACTATTAGGCTGTAAGTGAACAGTCAGTTCTGGAAGTTTATGTGTTGGAAGCAGAAAAAATGGGCAAGCGTAAGGATATGAGTGACTTTGACAAGGCGCACGGCCGGGAACGTCAGAACTGGATCATGTAGCGATGGAAGGAGGTGGCCTGGTACGTTGAATCATGTTTTCTTTTAGATCATGTGGATGTCGGGTGCGTGTGCGTCATTTACCTGGGGAAGAGATGACACCATGATGCACTGCCGACAGAGGGAGTGTGATGCTCTTGACAATGTTCTGCAGGGAAACCTTGGGTCCTGGTGTTCCTGTGGATGTTACTTTGACATGTACCACCTACCTAAACGTTGTTGCAGACCAAGTGCACCCCTTGGCAACGGTATTCCTGATGGTAGTGGCCTCTTTCAGCCAGATAATGTTCTTGCCACACTTCAAAAATTGTTCAGGAATGGTTTGAGGAACATGGCAAAGATTGCAAGGTGTTGACTAGGCCTCCAAATTCTCCAGGTTGCAATCCGATCGAGCATCTGTGGGATGTGCTGGGACAAGAAGTTCGATCATCCTTGGAGGTCCCACCTTGCTACTTACAGTACTTAATAATGTCTTGGTACCAGATACCACAGGACACCTTCAGAGGTGTTGTGGAGTCCATGTCTCGATGGGTCAGAGCTGTTTTGGTGGCACGAGGAGGACCTGCACAATATAAGGCAGGTGGTTTTAATGTTTTGGCTGATCTGTGTAGTTTTTATGTGTATTAATGCTTTAAAAATGAATGGACTTGGAACTTGGCTATTATACTGAGATGGAAACACTTGTTATGTTAGGTAGTTATTTTAGTAATATTTAGGCAAATATGTCAAATTACAAATTAACTATGAACGGCGTTAGTAAGAAAACAAAAAAGGAAGTAATTTTTTTCATGGTTGAACGGAACATTAGTGCAACCGAATTATAGCATAAGGGTGAATGGATGGAGACGGGGTTACTGGATGTTGCACCTGCTGCCACTGAGCCTTCAGTTCCATCCCAGATTTGAGCTCAATAATCCGACCCCTAGAGTGTCTCGCCCAAAGCAGTGATTAAACCCACGAAGCCGGGGCTTGTGGCTGGCTTGTCCCACTCATGCATCCACTCCACTCAAAGCCGCCACAGCAACTCTGTGTACAACCAAATTAAACTTTAGTGTCTCTAGCATAGCAAAATTATTATTTCAACATTATGACATCAAATATTCATATAAATTGCCCACACAGTGTCTCAAGTCTGATTTCAAGTTAATGAAGCGTTTCTCTGAAGCTATGCGTTGAGATTAAAACACAGTATTTGTCAATTGCTTGCTACCCACGGCAGTGCAAGACTGGGATAGGTACCTGGCAAAGAAGACGAATAGTAAGCTTTTGACAGAGCTTTGGAGAAGGCCAGCTTTGTCGGTTTTCCCTCTCTCCTCATCCTTCCACTGCTACGTAAATAAAAGGATCCCCAAACACAGCTGTTGGTCTTGATAGCCAAACATGCTTGTATCCACAATTCAGTGTCAAATCGACATGACCAGATCCCCATCCATGATGCGTTGTCCTTAATACTTACATCTGAGGAGGAGGCCATTCTCCCCGGCTTAAGATTGTCTTGTCTGCTGAGATCACCGTGGTAATGTCTTATCTCTAGTGAGAGGCTTCCACAATCCACACAGGTTAATCCTGCTGGTGAAGGCTGACACTATGGCTATAGTGCTCCTGCTTTATCTTTACCATAGGAGAGTGGTATGCTGAGCTCACACACACATGCGTGCATATATTACACACACACACACACACACACACACACACATTTTATGACTTTAAATGAAAGGAAGTTGCCTTCTCTGTTGGTGTAAATACACTGTATAACTGCTGCCTTACGTAGTCATCAGGATCTGTTAGGTGGCCACAGTCAACGACTCTAAAACCTTAGCTGGTTGTTGAGCGTAATGCCAGGCTGGTCCTCTGATGGTCTGGACCTCTGGGGCTTTTAGTGAGGAGAATCTGTCATTTCTGAAATATGGGCGCACGCTCTCTCTCCTCCCAGTTCCTTCTCTCCCTGATATTCTCAAGCAGCCTTTGCTCTGTTTCTTCTGTCATATTTGTATTCCTCTTTAATAGCTGATAAAGGGAAAGCTAAAGTAATTTAATTAAGGATTTAAATATTAGCCCCCAGGAAACTCAAAATAGGAAGCATACTTCAACAAGATGTCCCTAGTTGAATGTATGGGGACAGAACAGCGGGAGTTCTCCTATGATCTGTATATTCTTGGTCCTTCAATGTATACCATGGCCTAATAAAATCTTGTGCTGATGGTTTAGCCTCAGGGGAAGCCTTCATATGAACTATCAACACTTCAGATGTTCTTTGCATATGCACAGTATTCTTTTTTAAAACATTTTTAAACACAGATGAGTCATGGAGGTTGGAATTTATTATTGGAATTTATTATTTTCCATAAAATGTTCCAAGCAATTATTCCCATGAAGGAGCCAGCATGTGAAAGTGTGCCGTGGCAACGCCATGTTTCCATTTGGCGTCAGCGCAAAACCACATTTCATGCCTTTGCAATGGAAGTGTAAATAATTCTGGTTTGCACCTTCCACTAATATTTTTGCTACATACTTTATATCCCTGCCAAAATGTACACCACATTCAAAACGACTTGGAGAACAAGGAGTGCCCTTTCCCCCTATAGCTTCCCTTTAAGTAGAGACCCTTTGAGTAGGACCCATTTAACGATCATAGGTTTGTGAAATTATCATAGGTCCTACTGTGGTTAGATAGATGGTTTTAACATTATGATCCTTCTGAATTACATCCTCCATTCTTTGGTAGGTTTTGTATTATTGTTATACCTTCCTGTTATATCCAGCTGCATTGGGCTGAGACAAGTTCCTAAAGGCAGATTACATGTGTCTTGGTGTGGGTGGGAAGGTGTACGCCTCCAACAGACGTCTGTAGGAGGACCATTTAGTTGTGAGAGAGATTTTGAGCCAGAAATGAAGAGAAAGAGAATAGTGTGCCAGTTTTAGAAGAAAACAAATACAGTGACATTATTTATGGGGGAAATAGTCCAGACCTCTCAGTGCTGTCTCACTCACTCACTCACTCACTCACTCACTCACTCACTCACTCACTCACTCACACCCTCACTCCCTATCGCTCTCTTTTTCTCTCTCTAAATGACAAGCTCTATACCTTGGTCTGGACCATCTCTCTCTCTCTCTCTCTCTCTCTCTCTCTCTCTCTTGCCAGACCTCCGGTTGTTCCTGTCCACTTTGCAGCCTTGCTATCCTGGCCACGACTTCCCATCCAGGGCAGAACAGAGAGGCTCTGATCTGACATGGCACCCTGACTGCCAGGCAGGCTCCCTATCGGGCCTGGGCAGACCGCAGGGCATCAATCTCTGGGCTGTCGGGCCTTGGCTCCGGCCCAGCCATTTAACAGATCCATTACAGCACAGGGCTAGAGGATGAGGGCTCACATTCTTATAAGGGGTACTATGGGAGCTGTGGGCCAGGGAGGGCAGGGGTGTATGTGTGTGTGTGTGTGTGTGTGAGAGAGAGTGTGTGTGCTTATTGTGTGTATGAATTGTTTGTATATGCGTGTCTAAAGCCGAGCTCTCCTGTCCTGTTTGAAGTGTAATTGGCTGATTAATCGCTGGCTGCCTAATAATGGACACAGGGTGACGGAGGTGAACAATAAATAATAGACCAACCTGAGACAAGCGAACCAAAAGAGGTTCATATCCAAACTCAACATGCGCCTTGTTTAGCTGCAGCCTTGCTTTTGAAACTGGGTAAAAGTGACTGATAAAAGACCAGAGTGGTTGGTATTGACCCAGCTTTAAATTGTCCATTCTGGTTTGAAATGAAGGCCATGTTGGATTAAGAAAAGGCTTTTATGTAGAGACGAGTAAAAGGTGCAGTTCTGAAGCAGAACAGCAAATAAAGCCACTCTTGGACTCCTCTCTAGAGCCGATTTCACGCTCCTATCTACCTCAAGGTTTAGTAGGTCTTTAGAAGATAGAAAACAACACATTTCAGAACACTGACAAACAGGTATCTACAGAGCAGGGAATACCTTGAATACAGTGTTCATTGCCTTAATGTCTGAGTGAGAGTGCTGGTTTATGTGTGTGTTCATGTGAATAAAAGGATGAGAAAAAATGTGTGTCCGAAAAAACTATGGACATTGCGGCGTAGACAGGCACAATAAAGCAACAATACTGTGGCCAAGGCACAGTACCAGCTGTTAATCACAGTAAACATTTCAACCTCCCCATACCCCTTCTTCCTCTTCATCCTTCTGTGTTAGAAACCCTTTGAGATGATAGCCTCATGGTCCTCTATGGTTTAAAATGCCCGAAGGCGCAAAGCTATTTCAGATGCTTTGCTGGCAGAACCAAAGTGATAGAAAAAAGGCATTATTTGTTTTGTCTTTGTCTCTCCCACAAACCAATCACGCTGTGTTATTTAAGCCCCTGTGTCTCTCTAGCTCTTACTAGCTGTTGACAGCAAGCAACACTTCTTATGTTGCCATGGATCCTCTCTATTTATAGGTTTTGTGTGTTTGCTTGTGTATGATTTCTTGGAAATCTATGTCCTGGAATCACTGTATTCGGATCCGCCTGGGTGTGTTTTAGCACGTCATTGTGTTTTGTATCTTTCTGTGTTTGTGTGGTTGTATATGTACAATCTGCATGTGCATGGCCCCGTGTGTGCGTTTATTTTTGTGTGTGAATATGTGCTTGTGTGTGTACAATGCAGACAAAATACTGTCATAACTCCAAAGCATTATTCTGAAGAATAAGATGCAGCACTCCATTGTGGAAAAAAGCTGTCTTTGGAACTTTGTAACTTTGAATTAGTTTTAAGAAATGTATTCATGCCGCATTCCCTGTTCACTTTTGTATCTGTGCTGTTGTGATCCAATACAGAGAGTCAGGAATAGCAACATCACACTGGAGAAGCCTAAAAAAACACCTGATGTTCCCAGAATAGTTCTCTTCATTATGCCGAATGGTGGAATGATTCCTCGTCTGTTTAACCAAGTCCCTATTGTGTCTCCCAAACTTCTTTTGCCAGCAACTCTGCGGAGTGAAGGAGGATGATAACACTAAGCTTTGTGTAATGTCAAATATGTCATTGAGATATGCCATGGTTTTACTTAGAATTCCAACCAATGGCAGTGGTGTTTTGGAGCTGCTACAACTTCATTAACACATTATACTGGCTTCTTTCGTTCCCACTGCACTCTCCAATGCTGTATTTCCCTTCAGATATTCTTATATTTGTTAATCTGTGTAATTGATTTAATCTGACTATACTGTATGTCTATACTTTGTCCACACAATTATTGTATAATCTTATGTCAAATTTTATTAGTCCATGTTGAAAAAAAAATCGTTCAATCTCAAAAATATTTTGCAACTCCCTATACAGGCCTTTCTTCTCACATCCACCTACCTACCGCTCAACACAACCAGCTACGTGAAACACATTACACACTGACGAGCCTAATGACTTTCACACTCCTGACTTTGTCTTAGATATTTCCCTGCTAGCCGGATTGTGGCGAATCAGCACTTTCCCCTCCTCCTGCATGGGTTTGTTTCTTTCCTCCTCTATCACAGCAAAGGGCTTTGTGTTATTAACCTCCTGTCTACTCAAGCAAATAGGACACATTGCTCTTGTTTAGTTTAGCGCCCCGCAAACTCTTTCTTCCACATTGCCAATTGTCAGTTCTTGTTTCTCTGTATATTCACCTTCAGACAGCTCAAGTCAGGAGAACAAGGAATCACGGAAGGGAGAATAGAATGGGTGCAATCCTGTGTATGAAATTATGAACGTAAGAAGTCAATTACAACACACTTTAACCAGGTGGGCGTTTACAGGGAGGAATTCAAATAGAGGAAAAACAGTACGGCTTGACAGAAGGGCACATACAGTCCAAGTGTGAGTAAATGAGAAAGGGAAAAAGGCATGCATGGGAAAGTGTGTATGCATGAGTGAGCACAAACATCAACACTATGGTTAACATTAGCTGTCAGAACCCTAACGTGCTCCAAGACCCCTTAGTCAGTTCTCTTACTTACATCTTCATAATTATTATTGAAGTGCAAGTGAATTAGACGTGAAATGTTTGACAACTATTTAGCATGCCCCCTTGCTAACCAATGACATGGCTGTACATGAGGCCCAGTGAGTCTGGCAGACCAGCCATATTGTAGTTATGGCCCTTCCCAACAACCATGCATAAAAGTGACTTTGCTGTTAACACATGTAAAAAGGACAGCTGCTCTTTACAATGTTTATGTGTAGTGTGTAATTGCAGACATAAAGTGAAAAAGGATAAGTTATGGGTTTCACAACTGAGCTATCACAGCCTAACCTAAAAAATAATACTCATCCATCCATCCATCCATCCATCCATCCATCCATCCATACATCCGAACATCCATACATACATGCAATAGCTAAATGTCAAAAGGGAATGCTTATGGCTGACAAACACTTTGCAATTGATCAGTGCCGCCCTTCCTACGTATGTAGATACTCCCACGAAGCACTATGCAGCAGACAGTCTTTATTAGGTATCTCTTGCTAATCAAATCACATTAAGTGGAAGGTTTGGAATTCCCTTCACCAACACTTGTAGAACCTGGAGCTATTTACAAAAACATATATGACACTGCTTTAAATGAGGCTCTAACTGGAATGGTTGTGGTTTAAAATGGGTCAATAGTCAAAGTTTTATTGGTTAGGCTGATTTTTCTATTTATTTGTGGTTCACAGCTTAGGGGCATTTTGCCTCAAGCTTTCTGAGTGGGAATGTGGGCAGAATATATTCATATGGATTTTAATTGCACGTTTGTTCCTTTTTACAGTGATGCACTGGTTGCTATGGTTTCAGAAGTGACTTGTTTTTCTTGTTGATGCACCCCCCTTTTCTTTAAAACGCTTTCACATACATGGCAATCATAAATAGATCTGGAGATATTCCTGAGATAGCAGCAGCTCAGGGTTTGAATTGTTTACAGTGGGCCCCACTCAACTAGACAGATCTATAGTACTCACAATCAATATTCACCTAAAAGCACAATGCTTTCCTTTTTCTATATGACTTGGTTCCTGGAGTTGATTACATGCCCCAACTGAGGAATTTCTAGCTTCTATTTGAAGCAAACTGGACATTTTTAATTTACTACATCCGCTGGTTGCAGCCAACTC
This sequence comes from Galaxias brevipinnis, assembly GCA_036023535.2. Classification (NCBI taxonomy): domain Eukaryota; kingdom Metazoa; phylum Chordata; class Actinopteri; order Galaxiiformes; family Galaxiidae; genus Galaxias; species Galaxias brevipinnis. The sequence continues at coordinate 5,180 of JAVQIZ010139392.1, read as the reverse complement.
TTTTTTTTGTTTGCTTTGGAACCCACTCTTAGACATTTGTGTGTGTGTGTGTATGCACACATGGATGCGAGCACTAGCCATTTCTGGGTTAGATGTTGCTTTCTCCAGGTAATCAATATCCCATTTGTGGGTTTTAGGGTGGTGTGTCACTGTGTAGTCCCTTAAGCTTTGGGTATCTGCAGTCCCATGCTGGGCCAATAAATAGGATTTGGTTTCCATGTCCAATTGGTTTCCAATACCTCGTGTTGATATATGCTGATTCTACTTGTAATAAAATAAATGCAGCAAATTAAAAGTTTTTTCATAATATTTTTTATTTTGTTTATTTCCTTTTTGTCTCATTGTTAATTCCATAGTTCGTTATTTAATCGAATGTTTATAGGAAGGTGTCTTCCAGTCATCAATAAAAAAAAACGATGTAATCTAACATTTATACATCACAGAAATCTTGCTACTTCTTAATTAGTTTTGTAATAATGCTTTAAACCATTTCAATTACAAGACATCTTTTGTTTTGGGAGTGATTGAAACCTCAGTGTCAGATATCTGTCTGCTAGCCTCCTGTCTCTGCCTGTCCCAGAGACAGCAGTCTAACACACATAATCAGTCAGATCAAATTGCATCACTTCCACAGTGGTGACCTATGTCCATGTCCCACCACCCCTCCGGCCCCATCCCCCGCTGGCACCAACAACGCCAGGTAGCATGGAAAACCAAACCCTCTCTGTACTCCTCTCACCACCTCATATCTATAATTTCTCCAGGAGAAAAAGTTAATTTAATGAGCATTGTGATCGGCTAATGGGAATTATAATTAGTCAGATGCAGAAGATTATCTGCGCATAATTAGCTGTATTTGTCAGCTTCAATTAAAATGATGGGAATTAGCAGACTTCTTAGTCCTTGCAGCGGGGAGAGAGACAGAGGAAGAGGGAGGCGGCGAGATGGACGAGAGAGAAAAGTGGGGAGAGAGACAGAGACAGATACGCAGGGAGAGAGCTGGGGAGCGGACGGTTTTTTGGCACTGAGTTCAGCCGTGTGTACTGCATAGATGGGCGGTGATTCCGACCTGAAAGTAGGACAGGTACAAATGTGTTGGAGTGCTCACCAGGGCCCAGTGGAGATTGGCTCCAGACAGGTGGAGGAGGAGAAAGAGGGGAGTGTCAGTCCTCTGTGGCTCTTGGAGCTGCCAGCTCACTGTTTGGAGGGGAGTGTCTGCACAGAATGGTAACAAGTAGCTGTCCTCTGTGGCCAGGACTGTTTCCATGAACAGGGGCGTCACTAGGGGTTCTGGACCCCAGGAAAAGATAGGCGGCGAGGAAATTCCTCAACATACCAACGTTAACGGTGCAGTCTTTACAATGCCAGATGCTCAATTGTTTACATATGCAATTTATAATAAGGATATTTTTGGAAGAAGAAAGACTCATTTCTCTTTAATTTCCTGTTTAATTGCTAAACCATTGTTTTGATCATCAGTCCTGCTTTCTCAATCCCTCACAAGCTATATCTGCATGGGTACAGCACATTCACAAATCAGCTATATGGCACTTAATTGAGAAAATCCCTGTGTTTAATTTACATAGATTATCTCCCCATGTTAGAACAGCAGTCAATAAGCAAGGGGTCTATGTGGGATCCAAACCAACATATATGCACGTTCAGCACGTATGAACCATTTACACATCACTCACTCACTCACTCACTCACTCACTCACTCACTCACTCACTCACTTACTCACTCACTCAGGAATCTATGGGGGATTTTGTCAGTCTTGAGTTAATATGCTTAAGCCCTATGCCTCTCTTTGCTCTGGGTTATTGATCAGGCTCAACTGATATTTACAGATGGATAAATCTGCATTGTACATACAAACGCAGACGCCCCAGCCCACACAAACACACACACACACACACACACACGCACACACACACACACACACACACATTGCCTGAATCTCCTTGAGCTGTGCCTTATCGTCTTCCTGTTTGTGTCAATATCTTGTCTTTGCTAAAACTGACAGTGTGACGTTAAGCCGGGCACAAACATGCTTGCGATGTTACATACATCTACCAATAGAATGCAACTGTAAGGAAACATCAGCATGACATGTAAGCTTAGTATCATGAATAACGTGTGTGTGTGTGTGTGTGTGTGTGTGTGTGTGTGTGTGTGTGTGTGTGTGTGTGTGTGTGTGAGAGAGATGTTTCTGTAGAACTCCACCATCTTGTGCAATTGCCTGGGTCCTTTGCCTCACTTCACAAAGCAAGAAATCAGCTGCAGCAGAAACTCATAATAATAAGACTGGTGAAGAATATTTACATTAATATTACAGACATCTAAAGATTGTATTTTCTCTCACTCCGTGTAGGCTCCTTATAGAGTAGCAGGTGTACAAGTCTTTCATCTGAGAGGGAGTATCACTAGCAGCTTCCAGACAGCAGAACATACTGTATAATACCTCAATCATTATCCCAGAAGGCCGTCTTATGGAATCCCAGCTGAAAGACCAATCTCTCTGGTCATTTGAACCTCAAGTGGGCCAATCATCACTGAAAGATTAAACAGCCAAGATGTCTCCTGTCCACTTCCTTCCCGTTGCAAAACGGTCCCCAGCGTCGTCCTCCTGGCTTTTGCGTCTCCAGCGGGGTTGTTTGTGGTTTGTGGTTGGCTGAGAAGTGCAGGCTGTGTGCTGATCGATGGGCTGTCTCCAGCCCCACTGAGTCGCACTGAGTAGAATGTGTGTCTTCAGGGTGGAATCTGTGGATTAAGGGAGGCCTGAACTTGAACCGGCAAAGGACAGAACAGTCAATACACCACTGATTAATGATAATAGCATGCAAGCCAACGAGGATAATCTCTTTAAGCTCTTTTTATCTTAAGAACGATCGACGTTGGTAACGGGGAGGACAAAATTACACAATCCCAAAGTAAACGGGAAGCTTCCACAAAAGACATATGTTTATTTGCTTTTCCACTTTGCATCAGTATAATTCGAAATGGACAAACCCTGAAAGTACCTTTTTTGATAATTTTTTTTTTTACCAGTAATAGCTGAATAGCCATTGTAGTGGTTGCAAAAAATGCAAAAAATAAAGGAAAAGAAAAAGGTAAATATGTGGTTGAATATTGAGTGTGATTTACTGCGTGAATGGATTGGTCAGTGACAGTTTGCTAAACAAAATTGTGTATGTAACATGGTGATACGTCCATACCTAGCAACTATGTTTTCTTCCTAGGCTTCCACCAAACGGTCCAGACATTATCCCACCATGTAATTCACGCATCACTTCTAAACTATCCCTTCACTTTGCACACACATAAAAGCCCCGGTTATTCCAATAACACATTTTCCCTTCCGATTTGATCCCCCATAATAAAATGCTTATTGACAGTGATGAGATGGAAATGATAGTTTATCCCAGCCCTCCTCGCTCATCAATCTCATCCATGTGAGTCGAAGGCTCAGGCTGCAGATTGAGGAGAGCCCTGATCCCCCACCAAAGCCTCTGCTACTCTCCTATGGATTTGCTACATCCGTGGGGCTAATTTATGCACCCTCATGGATGCAATCATTGTCTGTGTCCACAGTGGCGAATAGGGGAGGCTCGCCACCCAAGGATGGATAAGATGCATCTTTCTAGTGTTTATCTGAGAGGCTTGTCATCAGCCAGTTTATATGAGATTAATGTCCCAATGGTGGCCTGGGCGAGGAAAGCCTGCTGAGGCAGGGTACTAGGGGAGGTCAAAGGCTCCCTCTCTGTCTCTTAATGTCACCTGTTTCCTTGTCTTTTTTCATCTTGCTCTCTCTCTCTGTTTCCCATTTCTCTTGCTACTCTCGCTCCCCTTTCCGTCTTTCACTGTCACTGCCACTTTTGTCTTTCTTCTCTCTTTCTCTCACTAAACGTCTTTCTATGATTTTCCCTCGTATGTATGTACGTATGACTCATTCAGCCTTAATGATGGCAGATGTGTAACCAGAGGTCAGAGTCAGTGACTCCCAGCTTTTCATCTCTCTCTCTCTCTCTCTCTCTCTCTCTCTCTCTCTCTCTCGCTCTCTCTCTCTCTCTTTCTCTGTGTCCCAGTCTCACTCTCTATTACACACACACACACACACACACACACACACACACACACACACACACACTCAAACACACGCGTTCACTGTCTATCTATGTCACACCCACCTCTCCCTGTCTGGTGCTTCTCTGACTCCGACCCGGTGTGAGCTGAGCTGTGGCTGTGTTCTCCCCTCATTTCTACACCTCTCCTCATCCGCCATCTGTCTCTTGTTGCCCATCCCTGTGGCTTAACATGAAGGTCGCTGCTCCTGCTCTAAGGCCTGGCTGCCCGTTGCCCTGCAGGCCAGTGGACTCCCTTCATTGGAACACAAAAGGCGTCAGACTGAGTGATCAGCAAGCAGGGGGCATGCTGGATCGATGAGAGGGAGGATTGGAATGGTTGGAGGGAAGGAAGGAAGGAAGGAAGGAAGGAAGGAAGTTAGGAAGCGGGGAGCAGTGCAGAATGGATGATGAAGCAAAGAAAGGGAAAGGAGGGCGAATGGATAGGGACGGAAGGGATAAGAAAAGGATGGAGTGACTAATGAAGCAGGGAAGAGGGGAATGAAGAAGGCAAAGAGGGAGCAGAAGACTGATGTGGCAAGAGAAGCGAGGGAAAGGAGACGAGGGAAGGGGTTGGAAAGGTGGGCTGACGGTCGCAGAATCGGCGGGCAATCGATGGGAACTTTGCTGAGCTCAGATAAGAGGCAGCAGCTGGCATGGGTGTTGGCGGAGGCACAGAGCCCTAGGACGGGGCTTTTGTTTCCCTGCTGATGAGCTCCCTGCTTCCCCTCCCACTCTGCATCACCAGCTGAGTGGCTCGCCGCCTAGGGGGAGGGAGAGTGCGGGGATGGATGGATGGAGCGGAGGGGAGGAGACGTCAGGTGAATGGATGGAGGGAGAGAGTAGAATAAGAAGATTACAAGAACGAGAGAGGTGTTTTGAAGAACACGGGTATTAAGTGATGAAAAAGAAAGAGGGAGGGCAGGAAGAGAGCAGGCGGAAACAACTTTTGAGGAACAGAAATGGTGTGAGAACGCGAGACAGAACAACAGAAGGAGAGAGAGGGAGAGAGAGAGAGAGAGAGAGAGAGAGAGAGAGAGAGAGAGAGAGAGAGAGAG
>JAVQIZ010139322.1:0-23589 GCA_036023535.2 Galaxias brevipinnis | reverse complement strand
TAACGCAAACACCCTGACATCTTTCAAAACAGCCCTCAAATCCCACCTTTTCACCCTTGCTTTTGATATATAATTTGTTCTGTTTATTTATTTATTTATTTATCTTGTTCTGTTCTGTTTTGTTTTGTTTTACTTTGTCTTGTAAAGCGTCTTTGAGCACCTGTAAAAGCGCTATATAAATCACATCTATTATTATTATTATTATTATTATTATTATTATTATCATTAAGCAGTGACTCAAATATCATATCAATCGCTTTGTTGACTAGATCCGCAACGTCAAACAATGTGATTCATGTGACGATTTTAAGTACTTAATTGACTATGGACAGCGAAAAGAGAAATATCTTTTGAATTTTAACTAGCCTTGAGTATTGCACTTGAAGTTGGTGCTGCTGGTTGTAATGCTCTAATAATAATAATAATTATAATATTATTATTATTATTATTATTATTATTATTATTAATGGCAACGATATGAATCTATTCTATCAGTGGGATAGGTCTGGCATCGCGAGACTACACTGAATTGACAACAAGCTTACATGTTACAAACCAATCAAGGTCAAGTATTGGCAACTTACTTACATGAGGTATGTATCCAATGTAAAGTGGTTTCGGCGCTTGCCTAATTGCAATTGCAAAACGAACCAGAACAAATACAATGTAACAAAAACATTAACTTTGGTTCGGACCTTGTTTGACCTTGTCGGACCTGTATACTTTCAAGTGTGAAAAGGCCCTTAGAGTTTATGCTGGACAGATTCCCAGTGCTTTTTCCACTCAACTCCAGCAAGTATAGTCATGGAAGAGTTTACTCCGTTTAAAATGTTCAGATCTACAGTTTGATTGTGGCCAAAAGGATAATCTTTTGACTATTATTGAAAAGTCTCAGGATGACAGAGTTATTTCAAACTAGCTGCAGCCATGAAAGGAATCCTGACAATGCCTAATGGCTCTGCTTACGGTGAATGAGTATTTAGCTGTGTCAGAAAAACATGGAACTGACCAAAATAGCCTCATTAGGTGACACCACTTTAGAGGCTCTTCTTGTTTGAAAATCGCAGCCTATCTGGGTCAGCAATTGATGAAAGCAGAAGCTCAAGTGATGCTACACTGAAAGATCTAAAGGGTTCTTAGGCCTACTACAGATCCCTGAAATGTTCTTATATCTTCATATTTCAAAAGTATTTATGCTATGTAAGTCGAGAACATTTCAAAACAATATTCATTGTGTGACTAGTGATAATTTCCAAAGCTGAATTGATTGATGCAGTGATTAGTGCAGGTGCTTTCAAAACTGTTGTATGACTTGGTTGTTGATAGTTTGTGCTACTATACTCACATTACTGTTGGTGCACCGATAGACAAAATAATAAAAAAAGAAATTGTCAAACCATTAAGTCTTATTGTGTGGTCTTCATTTGACCAAAATGTTAAATCAAATAATTCAGTTTTTTTATCATGCTAATCTAAAGGTAAATCGACCTGTAGCGAAGTGAAGTGTAGAAGTGTGCTTCGAGGGCTACTGCTTTGTACTTCCACTAGAGAGCAGTAGTGTTTTTTAAAAATGTTACATGTTGAACAGTTGATCTCCTAGCATAGCTTTTTGTGTAGCTGAAGTACATAAATAGGATATGCTGGAAACTGTTTAATTTGTCTTTTGTCTTAATGTAACAAAGTTTCTAAGGGGAACTTGCTGTACAAGCCTACCGTTTGAGAGTGAGGAACCCGTACTGATAGTAGGTACTGCAAGCCGCTAATTGTTGCCTTATGGATGTCAGCTGTGCCTTGATTGAAGCTGAGGTTATTGTGTAGCTGTTCATTCCCCAATAATTGTCGCTGATGAGGACGTAACCGTCAGTGTGTAATATCCTTTCATTGAATGCTAGAAGATTAACCTTAGGCTAGCACTGGCTTTTTAATTTTTCTATTCTTGCATCTTGAGTAGACTCAGCAGCGCTGAATTATATTTTTTGCACACTGCAATTGGAGATTTTTTCCTGAAATGCTGCAGTGACGATTTTGCGTTAGGACTAGATACCTGTTTTTTATATAGTCTAAATGCATATACTACTTTATTGTACCTTTTGAAAGTAGTTTTATCTACCAGCTGTTCACTAGTTCTGATAAACCCTGACAACATGTTTTCACTGATGGAAAACAATACTATAATTGCTTTTTCTATTCTGTTTTTTTGTGCCTGTGCAGAAGGATTACGTTAGATGAAATGATGCGGATACATTATATTTGATTAGGGACGAAATTATTAAATGGAACAGGTCAGAGAAAGTCATTCATGGATAGGCCTACGAATGTATATGTATTGGCTACATTCCTGTATTTGATTTATTCATAATATCGTGGAAGTCTGCCTGATTAAAAGGAGTAGACTGTAACCCATAACAGCCAAACCATGCTATGTGCAGTTTAGGCCTTAACACAAAAATATGCCCATTTTTAATTAACAAATATGGACATGTTTTTTCTGTTTAAGGCCCTGTATCACATTACAGGGGTTAGATACAATATATCGCGATATATTGGGATATTGTAAGCAAGGCGATATATTGCGATTTCTTTACTCTGATAGGATAAAGAACAGTATATGTGCATGAAATCTGAGTAAAAAAAATGGGATCTGCATGTGTATTTATCCAAGTTCCAATAGCATCCAACATATAGCACATTTTGTCCAATCTGAGCAAAGGAATGAACATTTGCCTATAGCAGTTAAAAATAATAATAATAATTTAAATGTATAAAAAAAAATCGTTTTTTCAGAATCGATACAGTATTGCTAAACATAATATTGCGATACTGAAGTGAATCGAGGCATGGGCTCCACAAGACCTCTGAAGGTTTCCTGTGATATCTGGCACCAAGACATTAGCAGCAGATCCTTTAAGCCCTGGAAGCTGCGAGGTGGGGCCTCCAAGGATCGGACTTGTTGTTCCAGCACATCCCACAGATGGTCGACTGGATTGAGATCTGGGGAATTTTGAGGCCAGGTCAACACCTAGAACTCTTTGTCGTGTTCCTCAAGCTATTCCTGAACAATTTTTGCAGTGTGGCAGAGCGCGTTATCCTGCTGAAAGAGGCCACTGCCATCAGGGACTACCGTTGCCATGAAGGGGTGTACTTGGTCTGCAACAATGTTTAGGTAGGTGATACGTGTCAAAGTAAGATCCACATGTATGCCAGGACCCAAGGTTTCCCAGCATCACACTGCGTCAGCCATGCTTGCCTTCTTCCCATAGTGCATCTTGGTGCCATCTCTTCCCTAGGTAAACAATGCACACGCGCCTGACCATCCACATCGAAAAGAAAACGTGATTCACAGCCCCCATCTTCCATTGCTCCATGGTCCAGTTCTGACAATCACGTGCCCATTGTAGGCGCTTGCGACGGTGGACAAGGGTCAGCATGGACACTCTGACCGTTGTGCGGCTACGCAGCCCCATACACAGCAAGCTGCAATGTACTGTTCAAGAACTGACTGTTCACTTACTGCCTAATATACCCCACCCCTTGACAGGTGCTATTTTAAGAAGATTAGCAATGTTGTTCTTTTCACCTGTGAGTGGTTTTAATGTTTTGGCTGATCGGTTGTACATAGTGAACTACAACATTGTCGCAAAATAACTAAACATCCTGCAGAGCGCTTGGTGTTAAGGGGAGGAATTTGAAGCTATCCTGTGAGCGTATCTGCTTAAACATTACTTTTCTCTTCCTTGAGGTTATAATAGAAAAAAACAAACAGGCACATACGTTTTCCATCCTGAAAGTACTGGCACATGCAATGATATACATTATGAGAAACCCTCCCACACCAGAAAATACAATGTTTCACATGCATGTGAACTCATTTTGTTCCTCAGTAAATACCATGTGGGCGTATGCAGAAGGATTTTCTCTGCTTATTTCGTCTGATTGCACAATGCAAATGCATATAGGCCTACTGTTTTTCCTTCTAAAACAGACCAACACTCTTTCCTCCTTAGGACAAGGCTGCTGATTTGTTCACTCCAACTGCATCACACAATTGCCATATCTGTTGCCAACAAATCTCGTCTTACAGCAATAATGTAATACACTGGACTTGCGGGTGTGGCCGCAGAAATCTTGTGTGTATGATATCTGCAGAGAGCCCTATTTCACTACATCTTTTTATACAAGCATTTATAGTTTGTTATTCGTCAAGGAAAAGGTCCCCGACGTCAAGCAATGTCTGAGAATCAGACATGCTTGACCTAATCTACTGCATTCTGTTTGCATCTGAGTCAGTCAGTTCTCATGCAATATGCATGTGACCTATTAATACACACCTTTATGTTCTTTATTTAACAGGGTATCATAATGACATAGAGAATTAGGTTAGAGATGGGTTCCTCTGGGGGGAGAACTGTAATCAGAGTGGAAAGGGACAGGGCCACGGCGGCGTAGTAGCCACTGCCAGGTCGCTTTGTGTTTATTGTGACTAACACAAATCCAATCCAACTAAGCCGGGGGGGATTTCTAAATGTCTGAGTGAACACAGGGGAGGACAAAGTTGCAAACCAGCACAAAATCTGCCCAGGGAAAAGTACTGAGTAGTTGATGGCAAAAACCAGGGTCAACAGTCCGGGTAGACATGCCTTCATGTTTTCAACAACAGGTCAAATTGGAGTTCGAAGTCTAATAGAAACCACACTTAAGATTCTTCAAGCTGAATGAGTTCCTTTCACGCTCTTTTCAAAATCGTCAGGGTTACCGCACCTGTGTGGCCTAATATAGGTATTTTGCTTTGTGCACCTGCACATGGTATATAATGCGGGTCCCCAAAACACACTTGTACAAACAAACCAACACGTGCACACAGAGCCCTGCATGCATGCTCCTTATACACACACACATTCATGAACATATAACATGCACAAGCATGTACACACTATAGCAAGTCCACATACAACACACACACATATAAACCAACACCCACACACAAGCTATAGCAGGGACACCCATTGGCAGATGTTGCTGATGTCTGGGACAGTTAATCCAGGATGCTGGGTTTGATACAAGCAGGATTTATCCACTGCCATTATACTAACATCTGTCAGGATGCTGCCGTGAACTCCAGTTTGCAGCAAGAGTGAAAAGCGAATATTGTGCGTTTATATCCTACAAATAAAGTGGAAAGAACTCTGCCGTTTCCAGACTTGTGGTAAGTTTTATAGCAAATAGGTTTGGTCATAGTTAGAACTTAAGTGTCTTGCAGCACCACATTAATATTCATGTTGTATGTAATGTTTTGTAAACACTACACTTACAGCTTTTCATAAGGTTAATGTATGCCGTATAAATGTAGACTTTGTTGACAATGACAATAAGGTGCCCAGCTTCTATCTTATAGTCGGAAGAAAAATGTATTTGACCTTAAAGAGGGCATGTGAACAACTTTAGAATTTGTGTTCATACCAAGCAAACTTTGCAAACAGAAATGTGCAGACCTTTTTGAATTCTTCTAGTTCTATTAATGTACAGTAAATGCCTGGGAATTAATTAATTATTTTGTATGTTATAGACACTGATTACTGTTAAATTAAAAACAATGGAACAAACATTTACTTAAATTACTTTAAATTAAAAGCATCTTTTGAAGTTTAATTCATTACATTTATGTTTTATTTTGCATTAAAACACAAATGTATGATGAACTTGGCGTGGCAGAAGTTTGTTGAAAAAATTAACACACTCACATATGTCCAATTTAGAATCCTTTTTATGGTAGCTTATCAATCATCTATCATCCAAACTAAGTGTATTAATGCAATATAATTGCAGGAAAAGATACATACACAGAAGTATGTCATTTTTTCTAATATTAATGTTGAGACAAAATTAAACAAAATAGTTTTGAAAAAATTTTGTAAAACCAATCATTTTTCTATAATTAGTAGATTTCGGTTTAAAGATAATACAATACAATAATACAACCATTTGTTGAATGTTTTATGTTGAAAGAAGCCATTATATAGAATACACAGATTGAGATATGAGAAGAGGAGAATATGGGGCGATTATTTGCCTTTTGAAATCTTAGGGCACATGGATTTTTCATGTGCTCCTTGGTAATCTCATTTATTCTAAATCTGATTATGAAAGATGATCTGCATAACTTATGTGCGTCATAATACATGTAGGGCCAAGCGTCCCAGTGTGCTGACCAGGGCCGTCATTCACAGGGGGACATGTCCTCCCCACTGTTTCAGATGACAGTATTGGACCCCCACCTTTTACAGTCTGAAAACTAACTTTAAAAAAAACAGAAGGAACAGAGACTGTACTAGCTGTCCCCCCACCTTTGAAATAAAGATTCTGCTGATGGTGCTGATCTGGTTACTTTAAGGTGAAACATTTGAATGACACCTGTGGAGCCTTGGGAGCCGATAATGCATAACGCCATCAGTTTCTTTTATACAAATAGTTTTTGAGCTCCTCTGGGTACCATTGGAGCTACAATATTAGATTTAAACATTGATGCGGTGAAGAACCAGGTTGCTTTTTGGAGCCTGAGTTCTCAAGTACCCTGTGGTTCATTCCCTCAATTACTGTAAATGACAAGCAATTTGTATTGACTAACGCATATTCAATGGCTACTGCCCTTTACACCCACTATTTCACTATTTCATTTACAGATTAAAAGCAATTTGTCTCGCTCAATATGACACCAATTCACCCCAAAAATATGCTGATCTTGAACGATGACATTTGAACTGCATCGCTCATTCTCATTCCAACAAATAATAGAATTTGGTTTCTGCTCGTCTGTATTCACATGGAAATATCTGTGATGTACAGAGGGCTTTTCGCAGCTGCCATTTGCCAGCTTTGAGATAAATGGTTTGATGGATTCATTAAGTCAGTTTCGAGCAATCTGAGGCACGACAGAATATGCAAGACTACCAAGCGGTTTGGGTAAACCTGATTTTCGGGGTGTTCATCACGGCTAATGGCACGATAAAGAGAAGATGTTAGATGCTTTGTCAGGAATCCAATTCCCTGAGAATGATTGTTGAAGCTGGCTGTTATAGGCTCTCGTAAGCATTGTTAATAAGCTAACAATTCACTCTTTGGTTTTGGGTTCCATGAAGTACAGAGGAGGGGAAAGACAGCTTTTTCTGTGATTAATATTACTGAGTAGTAGCCTCAAACCTCTCAGAGTTTAGGCCAATTGAAATGGTTTGGTCTAGTCTAGAACCTAGAGCTAGTTTCTTGAAATGTATAGCCCTTTGATCAAAAAGTATCCATTTGCAGTCAATGCTGATGGTCTAGACTTCTTACAGTAATCAAACCTATTCTAAGTGTAATTTACATACATTGTGTACGTTTATGTTGGGTAGTTGCGATTGCGTCTCTCATATGACTCAAGGTTGCTTCTTTTATTTTAGCCCGTACGCCAATAGGTTATGGGGAAGACGGGGAGCAAGGTCCTAAGAGAAACATCAATGGATGGAGTTCAAGCACAGGTACTGTATAATCCTTCACTAGAGCAAGACACAGGCTTACGAGTGCGATAAACACCCGCTAGTCACACATGCACACTCACACACACTGTGGAGGGTGTTTGCCATCCTGCTCGTCATGCCTCTCTCAGATGGGACAGCTGCAGTGCGTGGAAGCCATCAAGAGGGTTACGCAACCGGGATCAGCTCCCCATCTACTTTCCCACTTGATCTTCTCATGGAGCGCGGTATCATTAGTCTCATGAATGTCAGAACACACATTACTGGGTCACCGGTTCCCTTTATGCATCTGGCATCCCACGTATTGGGGATGTTTGGCCGTAATCCCTCCAGCCGTCCTACTGCCTCGCCTCTGTTTAACCTGGTCAACTAGCAGATGTAAAAGCCTCGCCTTCGGCTGCCTGAGAATCCGTTACAGAAGTTGGAATATGCCATAAGTCATGTATAGGGCCATGGATCAGGTTAGCGAAAGAGCAAGAAAGAGAGGAGGATGGTTCTACTGTGTATGAAAAGCAGGACAGAGAAAGGGGGGGACGGTCCCATTAGGCCATTTATGTTCGGTTTATCTTAATCCATTCAAAGTCGGTTGTCCTCGTGTAATTTGCCATGTCAGCTTGTGTTCTGATCACGTCTGCCCAAGTCTGATCCCAGTGGTGATTGGGTGGGCGAGGTGGACGCCATGTTTGACACTGGCAAAGGATAGAGGAGCTTCACTGGTGGTCCCAGGACGAGGAAACCAAAGTGAATTGATTCCTGAGGATTAGAGATTAAGATTTCCCCTGCCCCTCCCTCCCTCCCTCCCGCCCGCTCAACTGGGTTTTGCCGAGGTAAAGCTGGGAGATTATGATGTCAGAGGGCCATGGCAGATAGGGAGGAAATTGAATAGTCAGAGGAGAGTGCTGCTGGCTGGGATTATGGCGCGGACAGTTTGGGAATAGGGAAGGCTTGCCGTGTCCATGTCCTTGTTGCCCTGTTCAGGAGCATAGCCGTCACAGACAACTGGGTAGAGGCATTCTGGGAGTTGGCAGCCCACCTAGATGGCTGGATGGGATGTTGAGTCACTGCTAGAGAAACTGTTGATTTACTTGTAGTCCAGCCTGCCTGCCAAGCAATCAGGAGGCGTAGTTCTTGAGCATTGACCAGGAAATCTGCTTCTTTCAAAAGGCACAATAGAAAGGAATATCGGGAATGCTTTGATTGGTGGAAAGATCTTTTTTTTTGTGGCCCTATTTGCTTATCCATCTCCAAACGGGCTTTCTGTACGTGATTATTTTTTTTTTCTTTTTTTTTTTTTACAATTGTGTGATTGTGCATTTGTCTATGTGTGTAAATAGCTATGTGTGTCTGTGTGTTTGGCAGTGTTAGTGAATGTATGTGTGCTTATGTTTTCGAGTTCCTCTGTGTTTGCATGCATTGGTGTGAGCCTATCTTTGTGTGTTCTTATGTTTGTTATCTCATATGTTTTTTGGTCTGGGTGTGTGTTAAAGAGAGAGCGAGAGAGAGAGAGAGCGAGAGAGCGCGCGAGAGAGAGAGAGAGAATGTGTGCACTTTGGTATGTGCTTACTTACCTGTGTGTGTGTGTGTGTGTGTGTGTTCCAGCCTGCCCCTGCTGCTGCAGCTGCTCCTGTTGTCATCGCCGTGGAAGGGCTCACTAAAAGCAGCAAGATGAACGTGAAGTGGACTCAGCTGGGCACAGTCTTTTTCTTGTTGCTCTCCCTTGTCATGACTGCATGCTTCCTGTGGCAGTACCAGCTGCCCAAGTTAATCCCAGGTATACTGCGCATCACACTTGTGCAGGTAGAACTTTGATGTTATTAGTTTATTTTCCTCACAGGGAAAATAACTGGTACCTTGTGAGTTATGACGTGTCTTAGTAGTTTATAACTGCTTGCCCGAAAGTAGGTGAGTCTGTGAAATCCAATTAGGACACTTCATTTGGGAAATGGATTAGAATTGTACAGAGTAGTGTTTTGGAGTGGTTGTGATGGGCAAGGGATATTTTTAATGAAATTGGATCTCAGAGAACAGCACATGGTACCTACACAGCTGACCAATGTCGTTCAAACATAATAGAACAGCCAGTAAAGTCTTTTTCAGAGTGCATCAGTCAGCCAGTCACTCCATAACACATTAGAGCTACAGAGGGCCAAAGAGTGCTCTAGTGCTTTAAATGAACTGGCTCACATATTCAAAACTCACAGCAAGTCTAGACTGAACAGCCGTTCATCATCAAACAGACTTCCTTTCAGTTCAACCTCTCCAACTGGATCCCTTGTGATGGACTGGAAATCCACAACACAGCATATTCATTTAGCCCTGGGCTAGTGAATCATAGTTTCAAACTCCCTGTCTTATGTTACATATACATATCTTACTCTCTCAAATGTGAAGTGGGAATTCCAATAGCACGTCTCACACTCTCCTATCCTTTCTGCTGGTAGACGATGGGATGGGAGGTAGTGGGAAGACGGACAGGATGTGCCCCCGGTTCCCAGAGCCCCTGCCCCTGGAGCACCCTATCCCAGGCCTAAAGGAGGCCCTGGAGAAGGTAAAAACATAGCACGGGTCATTTAGATTATCTCACAATTAAAAGACACACAATGGCTTTCCTTAGGAACCAGACACCGGCCTAAATTGGCCTATATTTTTCTTACAATTGTCTTGGGCTGCTGTATTCACACTCGTTTTGAAATTCACACTAACAGTTTAATTTTTTCCTAACATACTAGTATCATGCAAATGTCACACCTTCCAGCCCCATTTTCTCAGCTAAGCAACACATACTGCAAATGAGTGTTCTTAGCCCATCCATCATGGACCGACACATTCTCATGCTAAAGGCATCTCATATACTACTCTCAAACGGATCAATGGGAAGCTATTTATTTTTGAAATTCATGAAAAACAGGAGGAGATTTTATATGTGGATATACCTATGGCAAGTGAACCCTCATGTTTGCTCAATCAACTGAATAACCTTGAGCAAAGATCCCAGGATCAATAAGGTTCTGTAAATAAGCTGTAAATAACAGTCCAACTACTGCCTTAAGGGTGCACTGACTCCTAAAAGGCCACTTCTCTGTTTGGCACTCCTGACCAATTCTTGACCTCAGAAACATAAATACAGTATATATTTACAGTATATATACACTAGAGTGCAAGCGTATGGAATTACCACGACATTTCTAGGTTTAAAGCACTGTTACATTGATTTGCAAACATATTTGGGGCATTACAAATGCCTATTACTATTAATGGCTAAATTGACTGATTGGTAACTCATTATTCATAAATGAGCGCAAAGCCCTAATTTCAGCAGCCATTGTCAGTGCCCCAATGTCAAATTCTCTTTGGTCAACTTTACTTAATCATTTTGAAATGTTGATTTGTAGTTATGGTTGACATCCTTTTAATTGTGTTTGCTAAATTATCTGGTTAATAAAGCCAGTAGCCATCTGCCTTTAATGATTCCACGTAGTCAGGATGCAAGTGCAGAGGTCCATATTTCGGTGTAAAAATCAGCATGGTAAACAAAAGGCGGGAGTCAAAAACAAGTCAATTAGAAAATTATATTAAACTGGGTGCACACTATAGACATAGTGTGGAATACTACCAGTACCGCCAATATGTAATTTCATTTTAATATAAGCCCATAGTAAAAACAGGAAGGGGTTCATAGCATGGGAAACTGGTTGCATGTGCTTCCTTCTACTATTGTTACATCTGCAGTGGCAAACGGTTTTGTGGATAGGATTTTGGATTACCTAAATAATATCGTCAGTATGCATTTAAACCAGTGGTAACAAAAACAGAGGGCTGTAGGAAGTTGTTATATTAACAACATGTTCAAACAATGAGCAATGCAGCTAAAAAAGTTGGAATTCATTGTGAGCCTACTGTGTCAAATAAAATTAGCATTCCACAGGCCAATTGCAAGAAGTATGGAAAAGACCAGAATAATCTGCATTGACATAACGTTTAGTAATGTCAAGTGAATGAGAGTATATAATATCAATATTGTGACATTTGAGAGCCATTCAGCTGTGGTGAAACAAAAATGTCACCAACAATTTCTAAGCTTTCTTCACAATACAACCTGATATAGTTCTGGTGGTTGTTCACAGCTGGGTCGGAATCATCTTTTAAGGATTGGATTCTCCCTTTAAGAGAGAGCAAACGTTTTAAAAGTCAAATGAATATGGTAATATGAATCAAGATTATACTTTATGAATCAAAGCAGGTTTCTTTGAATAAATCCTTTTGATTGCCATGGCAATGCCATACATTCTTCACACAGGTGGACGCCCTCTTGCGACAGAACATTAACCCCATCAGTCTGCCTTCCCTGTCAGCCATTGTGATATTTAATGACACGGTTTTGTGGACCGGGAACTTTGGCAAAAAGAATGGCACTGACCCGCTCTCAGCTCCACCCAACGAGTACACCATCTACAGGTACGAAACCTATCTCGGAAGCCTGGAAGAGGTAATGTGTTCACACCTTGTTGACATAAAGCATGTATGTTATATGCTGATAACTCATTCTATAACTAGCTGCTGACAACATGAACTACATCTCTGCAGACTTGCTCGCTTAGCCATAAGGGATTGTTTGAGAGTTGAAGTATGAAGAGGAATGATGTAGGCATTGCATTTATAAAGGATAAGCCACCGCAGGGGTATGGAGCTAGCTAATCAATCAAGTGTAGGCATGCAGGGCAAATCCTTGGTGGAGAGATTCTCAGTTAGTCCATAAATTAGAATGTCCATTCCAGACACCATAATGAGGCAATCCATAGTATTTCATAATTGGTGTCGCAGCAACCACTCAGCTGTAGTGACAACACTTGACAAAGACTTCCATTTGGCCCAAGAGATTTCAAAAGATAGGTTATGTGCCTTCTCGCTGCATTGTGGACGGAGTCTTAGAAAATAGTTGTTAACACTTTGCTTTTGAATGAATGTGTCACCGTTTTGAAATGCCCTATAGCTTTCTGGTGGGTGAAATTGGCCAAGCACCAACGGTCATTGTGTGAGTTAAAATTATAGAAATTACCCCTAGACTGCAGGGGTTCTATTTAGTGGCCGGACTGGAACATGCAGTAAATTGTATGGTATGCCCCATCTATTTGCATGTAGGCTTATTCTTCTTAAGCCACATGCACCACTCATTTCACTGACCTTCCACCCCCGTCACATTTCCAGGCATCTGTGCAGGGCTTTGAATGTCACCCGAGCAGTAGTGGCTATCTGCCCTCCCTGCCAGAGAAAACGTTTGGGAAAGTAAAATCCAAATAGGTGTTACACAAGAGCAACAACTCTGGTAGATTTAACTTCAATCCCTTCTTCAATCCCTTCCAGCCCTGTGCACTGCCATTTTTAGAGCATGTGCTTCCATGAACGCTTTTTGCACCACCAAGAGTATTTATGAGCAGGGACCTCATCAGTGCTTTTCATCCTCCGCAATGTTGTGGGAGCGGCTTTGATACAGACTGATATGAACGCTCCAGCCTGTTGTTTTGTTCACCACTAGATGCATTGCTCCGTCACCATATAAATAAACACTAATAAGCCCTTGTGATTCCTTAAGAATGACTCATTAACAATCCAAACGTAATAATGGTTCTTGCCCTCATACATGCGCTTGTTAATTGGCCGTTTTCCTTGACTATTAATTAAAACTCTGTTTCCGTTGAATATGTATGAACACTCTTTTAATTTGCCTGACAGGATTGCCAGTCTGTCCAAGATCTTCCCCACGCTGATGCTCTACAGGCTGTGGGAGGACGGGAAGGTGGGCTCCCTGGACGACCCTCTGGAGAAGTACATGGAGAACTTCACCATCAAGAACCCGCTCGGCAAGACGCGAGACTCTGAGCTGAAGTACGTGACAGACGGCCTGATCTTCCTGGACAGCGGGGAGGTCCAGATCCGCTCGTCCTCGGTCACCCTGCGCAGGATGGCCAGCCAACTCTCAGGTAGGACCAGGCCTCTGCTCTCCGGGTCACTCTGTTCATGATCCGGCTCCACGCTCACTACGTGGGCTCATTCAGTATACCTTGGTATGGGACCTGGAGGGGATTTCTATGCATGTTGAACCAACCAACTCCAGAAAGTAACTAGCTTGTTAGCAAGTAAAAATAAATACTTTCCAAAACTTTACAACACATGTCCGCTGGTTAAAACACCTGCTGATGCGTCACTGTGAACTTAAATGGAATGCAGCAGTGAAATGTCTCAGTTACCTGATATACTTTACTTAGATGTGTAAACAAAACCTTTAAAGCTTTAGAACTAACGTATTCTAAACATCTGGAATAATAGGTCATGCACAACAGAGGAAATGATTCACCGTCCCCTACAAGGAGAGTCTCTGACAGCTTCTCTGAAAACATAGTCTGCTTCATTAAATGTTTTGGCTGTTGAAAGAAACTTTTTGAAGTCTATTAAGAAATGTAATATCTGTACCAAAATGTCACTCTGGCGGCTCAAATTATTACTCTAAAACTGACTTGGTTATGTGTTCTTAGACTGGTGTTGGTTGGATTATCTTTGCATGTTTTCATGCCACACACATTTTGAAAAGACAGTATAAAGACATACATATCACATGGCCTATAGTTTTATAAAGCCTATCCACTGTTTGGTCCTAAATGGGTGATCGCTTCACTCCTGCAGGTCTACCCAGACGACTTCGAGCTACCAACCTGCTGTGGAAAGGGAAGACACAGGCAGCTGTCAATCTACTGCAAGATGACGTGCTGGTTGCTGACCCAGGCACAAAGTAACATTAGCTTGGTGTTATTTGCTTTGCTTTCCTGTCAGGATTAGCATACATATTGGGTTTAAGAAATACCTGATGCAACTACTCAGTATTGTTGGTACATTTTGAATGTTGACTTTCTGCCGTGCAGTTATTATGTGAGATGGATACGCGTATTGATTTATTCAGTGGTAACCTGAACATGCATACTAATGGTTTACTTTTTCCTGCGGCATTATCTCTTGCAGATGTCACTATAGCAACCTGGCCTTCTCCTTGCTAGCTCACATCATGGCAGAGAAGGTGGTGGGGTTGGACTACCAGCGTTGGATCAGCGACAACATCCTTGACCGGCTGGGGATGGAGGACACCGGCTTTGACATCACCCCGGCAATCCAGAGTCAGATGGCTGTTGGGGTGTACTCCAGCGGCCTGGCCGCCCCGCTCTACGACCTGGGATGGTACCGGCCCTCGGGTCAGATGTACTCCACGGCGGCCGACCTGGCCAAACTGGCCATGATGCTGCTGGGCGCCTACCACCGCAAGCTCCTGGAGCCCGACACGCTCAAGATCATGCTGACCCCGCTCTTTCGCTGCGACAAGGATTACTTTGCCAACCGCACGGGCACGCCGTGGGAGATCAATGAGCAGCTGGGCTACGAGGTGGTGCGCAAGGACGGCGATCTGGATGGCTACTCGGCCACCTTCTCCCTGGTGCCCAGGTTGAAGCTGGGCCTGGTGGTGCTGATGGCCGGCAGCAGGTCTCCGGGCCAGGATGTGGCCACCCAAGCCTACGGCCTCATCATACCAGCCCTGGAGAGGGCCTTCCGTGAGGCTAAGAAAGTCCTTACCCCACCCCCAGACACAGCCCCTTATATCGGTTTCTTCACCTACGGTAACATCACCTATTATGAGATCCGCGCCGAGCCCAACGGGGTCCTTACCATGCAGCAGTTTGGACCCCAGATCGAGGACCTGATCCCGGAGCGCTACCGGACGATCAAGCTCAACTACCTGGAGGACCGGGTGTTCCGGGTAGTGTTTGAGAAGGAGTACCCCTGTGTGCTACGGGTCAGCACCGCCTCAGTGTCCCTGGAGGCACAGGATGGGCAGTTGTTTAACTTCTACATGTTTGGCAAGCAGGGTTTGTCTCCCGGCTTTGACGCCCCTGGACTAAATACTTACAACGTGGTCAGGATAGCCCAAAGGCCCACCTTTTCGAACTGAACAATTCTGAAAGGTCAAGCTGGAATAAGTGTATATAGTGTATCATATGAGGATATCTTAAAGAATTCAAAAGATTATTTGAAGACAGAATGCAAGTGTTGGGTTAGAGTACCTTGAGTTTGATATAGTCATGAGTCTGAGTTAGTGTTTTTAGTTTTTTTGTCTCATTTTGGTTCGTTGTTTCCACCTTGATACCTTCTGTTAATGGGTTTATTGTTGTTATTTATTATCGTGTCTGGCTGTATTTAAGTTCCCTGTTTTGTTTTTTCCAGTGTCGTTCATTGTGTTGTCTTGGCTTGTAGATCTCTGCTTTTCGGTCGCAATTGTGTGTCAAAAAAGGGACAAGACCCATGCACAGAGATACTTCCATGTTCTGTAATTAAAGCATAACATAAACTAATTAAAACATAACATAAGATAAATAATTAAAACAAACAATGAATAAGATAATCACAAACCAACACAACACAATTAGCCGACATTGGAGATAGTAAGTCCTAGTCCACACGTACACGGGTATTTTTTTTAAACACAGCTCTTTCTATGCATTTGTCTTTAGTTCACAGGCAAATTGTGTTTTAGGTCAGTTAAAACAGACCTTTTGCAAAACTCTGTCCAAGGTGAA
Source organism: Galaxias brevipinnis (assembly GCA_036023535.2). Taxonomy (NCBI): domain Eukaryota; kingdom Metazoa; phylum Chordata; class Actinopteri; order Galaxiiformes; family Galaxiidae; genus Galaxias; species Galaxias brevipinnis. Next base: position 7,469 of record JAVQIZ010139322.1, on the reverse strand, counting down.
GACAGGGAAAGCTATGTTTTTGGCTTGTAACTTTAGAATAAGCGCAGGTTGCATGGCATTTTCCCCGCCTGTTGGTTTGGCTTGCTCTTGACAGCGTATTTTTGCGTTTTGATGTGGATGGAGTTTTTTTCTAAACAATGCCTGTGTGGACACAATCTTATTTTAGAACGAAGGAGGATAACCCCCATTTCAAAAAACACCTGTGGAATTAAAACAGGGAACTTAAACATCGCCAGAGACAGACTAATAAACAGACAGGACCCAGGTGAAAATAACAAAGCAAAACAAGACACAGGTGAAAAATACTCAGAACTCCTGACTCATGATATAAGCTCTACAGAACAGGAATAAAGGCTACTGTAAATTACCCTGTCTGACAACAGCTCTGTAAATAAGCACCAGTTTTATACAGTTATTGTCTTGTATCTGTCATGACATATTAACTATTGTGTGATATAAGGTTCTGTTTCCCCAGATTTTTCTGTGACACTACTCCAGTGATTGTTGTCCATATTATGAATCTTATCGTTGCACTACTGTGACTATGACAGACCTGATAACTGATTAGATATTACCCCATAGTGAAATTGTGATGATACTTGCATCTATCGGTTCTTTATCTGCTGTATACATTACAGCTACCTTTGTATTGAAAGACCAATGGGTGGAAGTTCTCCAAATTTCAGGGTATCTGCTATGCAACTTTATGTATTGATGAAAAGAGGTTTCACGTAAGTTCATATTAACACAACAGATCAACCTAAATGCTTTGCTGATGCCAAACTGTTGGAGCACAAATAAACATTTTTGATGTATATTACTGTTTCCACTGCATATTGATTGTTCTGGGTAGTTCAGGATATGCTCCAGGTATGCCGTCTTGTAATCCCTAATACGGAGTAGTTAGTAGTCCACACATTTAATATAAAATTTTTCTTTGAAAACTGACCCAGCCTCCACTTACTGGTTGAGGAGGACGACAAACCCAGAGCTAATAGTAGAACTCCTATTAAGGTTATTTCAGTTCTCTACAGCCAAGGCAATTTTATTAAATTGGAGCATAAGGAGAAAATGTCACTCAAGCAGAAAGGTTAAGTCCCTGATGTTGTCACGTCTCCATCGCTCTTCTCGGATTTAGATGAAAAGAAAATAGATATTGTTTTATAACACTGTAAGCCAGGAAGCTTGGAATTTTAATTACTTAAAAACGTCATTATGGACAATATTTGTGGACTCTGTTCAAGTGTGGTTAAGGGTCAGTTTAGAATATAGTAGGACACATACCAATACAGGATTTTAAACTCATGTTTTACAAAAAAACAAAACAATGCAGTAACAGAGCCAGTAACATCAACGTTGATCAAAAATATCAACTATCAAATCACAAAAATATCATTAGCAGCTTTCCCTTTTAAATTCCATAATAAAAGTTCCTTTCACAATGAAAATCACAAGCATATGTATACCGTTAAACAACACTTGACAAAGTGAAGCAGTAAATCCAGCTTGCACCTGATTTCACAACTGCATGAAGCAAATCTATTGAGAATTGTCTACAAAAAGATCAACACAAAGCAGGGTGCGATATGTCAAAGTTACGGGGGGGGGGGTGAACGATGATTGGCTAAATTGGCCATTAAGCCATTTTCTTTACCTTTCAAAGTTACCATAATGTACCTTTTCATTGCTGCTGAATCTGTAAACTCACTCCCCCCCCATCCCCCCGATCCCCCCTGTCAAATCAGACACTCACACAAAGACAAGCAAAGAGAAGAAATTTCACTGCGTATTACGTGCAATTAGTTGCGTTATATTGGTCACCACTTACTGATCTCAACATAGGCTGAAATCACTTTTACTAAAGGTCAGCCTTTTACAAACATGTACTTTAAATGATGATGTTGTGGTCTGTATAGAATACTTTTCTCTTAGACCTAGAAGCCTTTTCCTGACTGCTCAATCACAAACCTTTTACCTTCTCGCTGTTTATACCCGTCTATCAAGCTATTTAGCAGCAACCTATCGTTGGTCCTCATTGTGAAGGACCTTCTAGCCTTGGACATTTTATTAATATAAGTGGGTTGATTGATGCTCCCTGGAAACCAACCTAGCTAATCATCGTCTTTGTGTTACTTTTGGTTCCATCTCTTGCATTTTGGTTTTGTTCACCTGTGTTGAAATGACACTGTGCCATTATTCACCGTGCCCCCATCATGATTCGTCAGTGCAATCTAACGTATGGAGCCAACAGTCTCATAATGTCAATTCAGACACCTTGCTGGGTGTTGGAGTCTGTGTATTCATAACCGACAGTGCAACAAAGGGGTTTGACTCCTTGGCCCTCATGGCTGGGGAACTCAATAGGCTCTTCGGGAGGGCTGGCGAGTCCTTTACATCGTAAGATGACAGCACGAGGTCGCGGAAGCTCTCACGGAAGCGTGTGGAGAGCAAGTTGTAGATGATAGGGTTGACAGCAGAGCTCAGGTAGAAGAGGATGCCCGAGAGAAGGTGGACACTCTGGAACACGGTGTGCATCAGGTCCGTCCACTGGCTGACGGAGCTCCACAGGAGCCGGTCAATGTGGAAGGGGGCCCAGCAGATCCCAAACACCACCACCACTACAGCTACCCCACGCACACAGAGGAAGGTGGAACAAGGTTAAGGAGAGAGAAAAAGAGAGGAGGAGGAGATCAGAAAAAAAGGAAAGCATTTAACTAGTATCTTGCATCTATTATATACAACTTGTTTACTCACCTAAATTGTTTAGTTCTATATTTGACAGAATAGCCTACCATACAAACTTCCCTAAGTTGGGGAATTCTACAAAACGCATATGATATATTTTTGGCTTTGTAGTATATGGCTATAGAATCTTGCAAGCTAGCAAGAAGCACATGACATCTACAAGCCTAGACATTCTCACAGTGTGTTTGTCTGTCTAGAACATTTGGGCATTCATTAAAATGTGTTCCGCTTTTATCTTCTGCCTGTAGAGTTGAATGTCAGGGCCTGCTACCCCTACAAGAAAATGGGTTTATAGGTTTTCTCATCCATGACAGAACTCCTAACTAATAACTATTACTGAGAAAGTCAGCAGTGACTAGTAACATTGACATTGATTGTTAAATTCCTTCATTAACTCTTACTTAACGCAAAACAAGTTTTCAAATCAACCATTGTTAAGAATATTGTTATTATTATTATTGTTGTCAGAGAGACAAAGTCCAGCAATAAATAAACCAACTAAGTAGGCTACAATGGAGAAAATACACAAAACAAGTCGTACGCTGTTGTCGGTCAAAATGAGGTGTGAGAGTGTCTCTGTTACCATGTTTACTTAAAAATGAAAGCTGGAAGACTCACTGAGCATCTTGGTGACCTGTCTCCTGCGACCGTTCTCCTCGTGAATCCTCCACCCGCAGCTGGACCTGCGGTTCTCGTCCAGTGTCCTGCGGGGCAGCTGCCCCTCGCGGCCCAAGTGAATGCCCATCACTAGATACAGCACGCTGATCACCACCATGGGAGCAAAGTAGAAACACACGGTGGTGACCTGGATGAGCAGGTTGTAGATCCACATGGGTTGGACCACGCTGCAAATGGCCGACTCCTGCACCCTTTCGGGCAGGTATATGTAGTAGATGCCATGTAGCAAGGTGTTGGGCACGGCACAGATTAGGGACATGGCCCAGACAGCCAGGATGACCCGCTTGGCGTGCCAGTTGGTGGAGGTGTAGCGCGTCTTGAGCGGGTGCACCACCGCCAGGTACCTTTCCACACTCAGGGCAGTCACGTTTAGGATGGAGGCGAAGCAGACCGTTTCGAAGAGGAAGGTCTTGAAGTAGCAGCCTCCCTCTCCGAAGGGGAAAGGGTAGTTCTGCCACAGGTCATACAACTCCAGGGGCATCCCAAAGAAGAGCAGGAGGAGGTCCGACACAGCCAAGCTCAACAGGTACAGGTTGGTAGGGGTGCGCATCTTGTTGTGTTTGGCTATCACCGCACAAGTGAGCAGGTTTCCACTCAAGCCAATGAGCGAGATGAACAGGTACACCAGGGTAACAGGCAGGACAAAAGGCGACTGCTTTGGACCAAGGACCTCCAGTAAGATTTCCTCAAGAGACTGCATCACGGTGTCATTCTCTGTGACGTTTGATACGATGGTATCATTTTGAAACATCCTGTGGGGCTTTGCCGAGAATAACAGCGATGCCTGCAGTGGGTTATTATCCATTTTGAGGCAAACGTTGCGATGGAGAAGATAATTTAAGGCTTTTATTCCATATTGAAGCAAAGGAGGGAGGATAAAAAAATGAAAAAGTCAAATTAAAATATTATTAAATTGATTCAAGAATGAATGAGTGTGTGTGTGTGTGTGTGTGTGTGTGTGCCATTTTTATAGTCATAATACATTACAATGGCAATTTTGCAACACCATTGAACAACCTTTGTTGCAGTGTAAATGCTAATAGCAAAATATTCCAGAAAATAACAAAATGTTTTGCATTAGGTGTATTTGGGGAAACAAATTAATGAATCATATTCACATCAACATGTGTATTATGTAACTGGTCACAAACCAATTTTGAGGTTTTGATGAATTTAGGTCCACACCTTTCAGCAAAAGATAATTATTTAGCTCACCAAACTGGGCAGCTAAATACATTCCATTTTACATACATACATTTTTTATTGAAGTAAAAAACCACACACCACAGAGAGCTACATGCTATGAAGTAAGAACACAACATTTCTTGGCAGATGAGTCTTCAGCAAGTGTAAATTGCTAACCTGTAGAAATGTAAGTGTCGAGTGGGGGCGTGACAGCATGTTCAAGTAAACAAAGTACGGAACCCAGCAAGGACCGACTTTTAATTAGACAATGCAGGCATAAGATGCCCCTGCAATAAGGAAATTAATTTACACATACATTTTAAAAATTTTCAACATACTTGAAATTAAAATACACTTATAAGCTTTAGGGGTGAAACAGCGTTATATAATCATACGTTAATTCAATCGAATTCAGTCAAAATGTATTTAACAATTGCAATAATTGTCCATATATATTTACATAATTAATGATTAGCTACGGAATAAAAGCCTAAAGCTGGATAAAATGCATTGCATCTACCTACCATGTAATTTCAGAATTATATTAGCCTACGATAGTAAATGCACTTTTAATAAATAAGTTTTGGGGGAAATATGTTGCTGCTTTAAATCAATGCAAGGCCTTACCTTGACAAAGATGTGGGACTCCGTGCACCTGCTAGTAATGTTTGTGAGTGAATCATCCTCGAAGAGATGGAGAGACCTTGCCTAATCAAGCAGCGTTCAGTCTGACTCCGCGGTCTGTTAAAGTTGCCTCCCCCTTTCAGATAGCATAGTTGTTGAACCTGCTAGCAGATAGGAGGCTACGCTGCTGTCGTCTCCACATAACATTAGCATATTTTCATCACCACAGGTGAGCAGCTAAATTATTCTATATATGGACTGGTGAATAATATAGAATGACTCATCTTTCATCAATAAAAGATGCGAAGTTATAGTGTTACAACAGATAGTGTTTTAAGTATAAAACAAAGAACATAAACCTTTTTGGAGTGTCACAGGTATCTCGAGAGTTTCGCAAAAGATGCAATAAAAAATTCAGAAACACCTGACAGTAATCAACAGATTACCTGTAAATTATATAATTTACACTATCATTATTATATTATCATAGGTCTGCACTTTTGGTTTCTTCTGTTTGGTTCTGTTGAATTTACCCTTTGCCTAACTGATTAAACTACTTGTGCCGGTGTGCATCTGTATTAGAGCAATCCTTTTTTTTTTTTACATTTTACACAAATAGTGGTATGCAACATTCTTATGCGATGATGACTGAATTATCAGGGTAGAAACGATTTACAGGTTACACACTTTAGTGAGCACTTAAAAAATCAACCACTAGAAGGTAGCATAGTATCGCCTAGGTTCTTGCAATCATGGTACATCCTTAGCGCTTTACAAATATTGTTAGGGTATCGTGTCAGAAATAAATAAGGAATATTGCATGTAAAACTACGGAAACATTGTTTTCTACTGTAAACCCAAGTGACCTAAGTTATAAAGCACCTCAAATAAAAATAATTTTCAAATAATTAACCGAATGGTGACAATATTTCCACAGAACCTTCATAGAAAATGTACTACTTTATGGTCAGAATGTTGTACTTGAAATGTAAAGAAATCACAACAATAAGGTCACAGATTTTTTTGACAAAATGATAACCTGTCATTGATTTACATAATTTAAAGTGAAATTGTGTCCCTGGTGAGTTTATGAATTCAACAGGATGTCCTGCCTCTCCAGAATACTGTGGAGTGGCATCTTCCTGCATGTTTACCTTTTACTCATAAAATGGCAGCCCATTGAGGTTTGACCTGATTTTGAAGGGTCACTGTTGGATTGTCTCAAGGGGATTTACTGCAGTTTGGTTCTACCGAGATAGCAAACGAACAATGTGATGCCTTCACCTGCAAATTTGAATCTTTATGAGTGGGATTACAAATCAGGCCTGAGTCAACATTAACAAAGCCACATCCTCCATCAACACCCTTTGGTCTAAAAATAGTTGCTGTCTATCTAAAACCATACTAGTCCAACATCTTCGTGGTGTGCAGTGGGGAAAGGGGCCGGTCTCCATTCTATACTATCTTGAATGGCATAGATTAATTAAAAAACACTAGAACATCTAGTAAATACATATACAATAGACTATATTTTCCATGTAGGAATGACTCTGTTATGTTTTTTTGACTGTTTGTAAAAGTAATTTTCCTCCTGTCTCTACTAGGTTCTTGGAAAACTGATTCAAGGGACAAAAGGGTTGCAAATAGAGTTATGGTCTTTGGTTAGACTACAGCAAGGCTCAAAAGCCAAATTGATCTGAAGATATTTTTCTTCTTTTGATAAGTATAGGGACTTGACCTGAAAGGTTGCCAGTGGTTACAGTGGCAACATACACAGTTTGAAGCTTCTGAATCTTTGCCAGGCTTTTCCCAACAGTCAACAAGGCCTGAAAGATGGTGAACAACCAACCAGTTTATTCCTAACTAATAATGTGGTGTTTACATTGGTGGGAGATACGGATGGAGCAGCAGTCACATACTGGCTTTGCTTTGGCAACAATATTGAATACATTTTGTTATTACCAATGTAGATTATTTAGTTTTTTATATTAATCTGAAAATTATAAATTATAACCATCTTAAAAATGAGTTATCTTAATCGTGATACTTTGTTTTCTCCATGTTTTTGGTACTTCTGTACAAAAGCGGCGGCTTTATAATATTAGTTGTGACACACACAATATATATATATATATATATATATATATATATATATATATATATATATATATAGAGAATATATATAAACACAACACTGAAGAAGTGTGAGGGAGTGGCTGCTTTTTTTAGGGTGTAGG